>JAMYIC010001836.1:3187-16135 GCA_024112705.1 Microcera coccophila
CCAGCGACTCGGAGAGTGGGCTGCCGGATTAACGTAACAGCGGGTTCAGCACACCCTTTCTGTATTTTACCCCCCTGGCGGCTGAACAGGCGGGGATTTTCCAGCATCTGGAATTTGGTAGCCAATTGTTTCCCAATTTTGCTGTCAACGAACCGAAGCACGGGTCCGCTAGTGCCACATGTCTGACAGGGGTTTGAAGCGGCTCTTCTCGCTTGTTTTTTTTAGCGCTACGGAGCCTGAGACGTGTCTCCACCGTCTCTTACGAAAAAGGTCTTTGGGGTTCATCACGGTAGCTTGAAAATCCCACTGAGCCCAAGTTTTTACATTTTGTTTCTTCTCACCTCGAGAGGTCCTGCTGATGGCAGTGCTATCCTGGGTATCCTGAGTTGTTAAATCTAACCAAAACGCTAATACCCATGCCAATCCCGAGTGCTATCATACAGTTGCAGCGCCGCATATTTCCCAATGGTCCGTGACATATTTCCGTCTAACACCGTGATGCTTTCCCAGTCAGTTGCCTATCTTCCCATTTCTTCATAACTCATGTTCGTTTAAATCATCAACTTGTTCAGTTTATTCGGCGTCATCTTCCGAAGACTCCTCCTCGTCTTCCTTGTCTGCCTCCTCCTCCTCCTCCTCCTCCTCCTCATCCTCATCCTCTGACTTGGGAGGTTCCCAAGTCTCTTCCAGCTTCAAGCCCTTCCCTCTCGGCTCTTGGCTGCGGAATGTCGAGCCCAAAAGGGACGAGACTGTTGAACGGTAGTTTTTGAGTTGTGAATCCTCGTCGTACTTGTCTGGCGTATCATAGAGGCCCATGCCAACGAGGATCTCACCCTCCTCCTCGGGCTCTTCCAAAGGTTCAAAGACCGGGGATTCCTCTGGCATAGCCGGCTGTACGAGCTGCATTTGAGGGAACGCCTCGGGCGTGGGAGGAGTAGTCGTATGATATCCATGCATGATAAAAGTGTTCCAATCCCAACCCTTGGAAGGCGCATTGTCAACACCACTATCATCTCTTTGATAACTCTCAGGCGTATATTGATTGGGGGTTGAAGTCGGATACATGGGCGTCGATTGTTGAGCAAAGGTCTTGTCGCCAGCCGGTAGGTACTGGAGAGTGTCGTCATTCTGAAAAGGGAAGGCCAACGGTGAGAAAGTCGAAGAGGGGGAGGCGTTGCAAGAATATGAAGCCAAAACGGGAGAGAACTGAGGATAGCCGGCGTACATGTCCTGTTGGTCCATGTACGTGTTGGGAGTTGTAAGGAAGCATGGTTGCTGAGGTTGGGGTTGAAGTCGTTGCCCATAAGAGCCAGTATGCCAGCTAACGGGGCGCTCACGTGGTTGAGCAGCTTGGATCTCTTCGGTACCGTAGCACATCGACAGTTGTTCCAAAGCTTGTTGCCGTCGACGTTGTGCGGTATCATCGTTCATGAATGTCCTTCTCCTACCCATCACTGTCGATGATCGTGGGCTGTTGTTGGTGCTCGTTGGTTTCACTACCCTCATGGACATACCCGGGCGATGACCATTAGAGCTCCGCGAGAGCCTTCTTGGGGCCTGAGAGATGTTCATCTGTCTCGGCAAATCATCGAGCACAGGTTCGTGAGAGTAGGTGAAAGGTAAGCCAGCGGCGGGCTGCACGCCATAGACCGGGTGCATCATCTTGTAAGTGAGGAACAGAAGACGCAGGTTGGTATGGAAAGGTTGGAGGGGCAAGGCAACGGAACAGGAGGAATATAAGTAAACGACTTGTATCGAGGTACAGCAAAATCCGTCCTCATGGCGGGCGGTGGGCCGAGAAGGGCTCCGTCTGGGTTATGTATCACGTAGGAAGTGGGAGCAAAGAATCACACCCAGGGGGTTCCAAGGGAGGAGTAAAACATGGGGCATATCGATGGCTCGAAAGGATAAATCGAGCCTAGCAGTGTGAGCAAGATCAACTTACCATGGATTTGGAGTGGGCCGGCGAGACACAATGTAATGAATGACATGGGCTTTTGGCAGTGATGGACCACAAACGTGGGTGACAAGGAGCATCGAATCAGTGAAAGGCATCGGTGCAACACGCACCTAAGCTAGGACTGGCCTCCGTGTTTCTTAGTTCTTGGATTGACCATTGAGCCGTGGCAGCCAGAGCTAATATCCGTCATGGCGGCCTGCGTCATACGGGACGGCCAGGGGTGTCTCAGCGGACGGATTCCACAGTTGGAAGGGCTGCGTTAGGCGGTACGGTAGTGCCGGAGGGAGGAGAATTTGGCGATAAGCCAGGCAAGCCAAGAGTGTGTCTGGTTGTGGAGGATGGTGGAGACGCAAATAACCATTTGCGGTTGCAATCAGCATCAGGAGTCAACAGGTGCCACACCAATTTTGGCGGTGCCGGCAGGGCGACAAGGCGACAAACGATAGAGCATGGTCATGGGCCAGAGGGAACCACTCGTGCGTCCCAGACACTCGCACCCGCTTCGCCGGGGTAGAGATGGTCAAAAGTCTGGTCGTCTGAGGATGCCCTCCCCTTGTAGTTGCCGCTAGGGCTTGCATCGAGCGGCTGGTAATGGAAGGGATGGAGAAGGATTGGATCCACGGAGTGGTGTCTTACTAGAAGAGTTGCCTTCCAGGTCTAGCCACTCTCAAGCCGAGGACCCTCCCCGAGAGGCCGTCTGAGGGGGAGGTTATTTCAGAAGGGGGCGTGGTCTGAATTATGGCGCCGTCTCGGGGGGCCTGGTATCCTAGGGTCATGGCTTCAGGGCAGCCCCACAGCGAATGTGGGATATCGCGACCTTTCGCTGATAGGGTGCCACCGGAAGGGGTTGCAAATCTCACTTGCTGCGGGATGTGATGCGCAGGTGTTGCAGCGAGAACCTGATTGGTATGTCGAAAGCCAGCTTCTTATAAGCACCCCGTTCGGGTGCCAGCGGACCCCCCTCAATAAAGCATTCTTCGTAGCAACGGGCGGATATGGAGTATGCGGTCCTTGCGCGGACTTGCCCACGGGCGTCGGTCTATCGAATAACAGCCTCAATCCAGGGTCTGAGTAGTCGAAAGGAACAGATGGAGACGCCAGATCTCGTCATGGCTCTCAACATCTCGAAATAGCCACCAGACGAAGATTCCGGCCACTGAGATGGGACGTTCGAGGCCGTCGGGTATCATAGCGGCTCGTCAAGCAGAAGCTTTCTTTTTTTTTTGCTTCTTGATGCGTTTCACATGGGTGGGATGGCGAAAGCCCACCGCAGGACCACAGTCGCTCGTTGTGAAGTCGTCTGCGAGCTGAAGAAGAGTGCAGGCATGATACGAGGGTCACAGTGACAGGATGGCTGTAGCGGTGGGAGATATGATCTGTACCTTGAAACTGTGAAGCCGGGGCGCAGGGAGGGATTGGATGGTCTCGGACTGAAATCTTTTATCCGGTGAGGTTTCGATCAGCCGAGGGCGTCGTGGAAGGGGCATGGGGTCGCGAAGGTACGCGGACGATTCAAGACAAAGCGGACGGATAATCATGTCGAGCGCACAGGTCATCAACCCCGAGCGCTACGCCTACGGCGATGTGCAAGGTCATCGAAGTGCAAATGCGGAAACGATGAGACCTAGCTCCTCCAGGAATCCAGCGTGGCTGCAGGGCCCGCAGTGTCGTGGGAAAAATGTGTGTGCGCGTGTGCGTGTGCGTGTGCGTGTGTGTGTGTGAGTGTGAGTGGTCGGTCGTGCTTAGGCGGCGTGTTGTATGCTTGACGAACGTTGCACGGGCGGTGTGGGCGTCAATGTGAAGCGGTGCAGAGTTTTGCCACTAGGAAGGGTGGAGGGGAAATTGACGAGCCTGAACCATCGTGAAGTCGTGGGGACCCACCCGTCAACATAGTCACAGCGATGTGGAAGGTACTGGAGACTCCAGACTGGGTGAAGTGGAACAGCGGCCCAGGCGTGCCAAAATGCCCAGGCCCACTCGACGAGTCCATCTAGGCCATCAATTCCCCATCAACCAGGAATCGAACAATCGAAGCCGGCCTGTCACCTGTACCGGGCGGGATTACCGGTAGCTTATTAGCAACGGAAGCCTGTCTCGCGCCTGGTGAGACGCTTAACCCAAGTCGCAGAGACTCTCGACGCCAGCGCACCACGCCGTCACCAGCAAGTCTTCGTAACCTCGCGAGGCATCCCACAGGCTCGGCGCTTTTCCCACGATGGCGCTGTCCTGTAAGTTTCTCCTACAAGCTACAGCAGGATCCATCAACGGGCTAGAAGCTCAACATGCAACAGACTCTGACAGAGTCTAAGGCAGGGAGGGCCCTCACTGGAGCGGGGTTTCTGTTCGGCTCGCCCATCCACCATTGCCCGCCACGTCGTCGTCGAGGAGCGGATGCAAGTCACACAGCAACTGCATTGCCGACTGGACCAGGTGGCCGTGCGGACCAAAGCTGCAGTCCTACAGATGGATCTCCTGTCGTCCAGCGTCGATCGATAGAAGCCTAACCAATTATTGAAAGTGTCGGGGCGTTGCAAAGTCAGTCGAAGCCACCGCGCCACTTGCCGGCAACAGGAGTCCAGGAACTCTTAGACCCAAGATCGGCGAATGACAATTAGTCAACATCCATGGACAAGGGATTTCACGAGATGGCAAAAGGGAAACGAGCCTAAATGAAACCAAATCACGAGAAGCCTGGCTGGATCCAACCCCAGCGCCCGCCGTGCCATCAGCAGCGGCACTAAAAGTCATCACGCAGCGGAGTCTCGGCTCCCAGCGTCGCTCTCGTCTCCTGTCTCTTTTCTCAGAGTCGACACCAATCGGTTGCCATGTTGATGAGCGAACTCATCACGGTGTCATCTCCACCAAAGGTTCCATCAGAGACCGTGTGAGTCCTTGGCAATGCTCCTGACCAAGGGCTGCTTGGTGCGTTGGGTAACTTACCTTTCCATGGGCGCCTACTCATTACTGGTATCAAGTTCTTACGAGGATCGGCTCTCTGCTAGCGGGCACAGTGGGTGGTGAGTGTTAGTGGGAGAAGCATCCACGCATCCAGCAGGGCGGCTGGATTTCCTGATCGTCCGCCGCTGGATCAGACACTTCACAGGGGTTACTCTGTTCCACTGCGCCACCAGCGGCGTTGCTCTTTGCTCGGCAGCACCATGCTCATGGTTCAGTCACTCGAGCTAGGCACTTCCCACTCATTTCAACCAGCACCTCGCCCGATGCAATGCAGTGCTAATTACGGAGCACGTACGAAGCACATCTGCATACTTTCACACATCGGGCCGCGACGGCGGATTGGTTTCAATCAACTGGCCACAGCAGCACACAGCCCCGTGTTAAGTCATTTGCTGCTCATCATTCCTCAGTAGCCGGTCCATTCCCAGAGATGCCTTGCCCTGATGTCCGAAATCCCTGCAGATCCCCAAGCACACACGCCGCAACGCGCCGCAGCAGCATTACGACGCTTTCGCACTTTTTGCTGACAGACAGACTACATTTGTTGATCCCACCTGCCTCTCCCGATGGGCGCCATGATTGTTGCCTCCGGACTCTTCCCTCACGAGTCGAAGCGGATGCTGATTGTTACTGCTGCGGGAAATTCTCTCCAGAAGCATTCGTCAGCATCATCACTATCCAAATCAAGAGGCCATTCTTCATCCTTCGGTAAACTCAATTTGCCTCAGCTTAGCGCATAGGAGTCCAACGCACAGTGCTACTGGAATGAAGTTTATACGGGGTCTGATTTACCATATTCTACCGTAGGTGCTTCAAACGGGGCTGTCGAGTATCCCTGCGCCAAATCGCCAGGCGGGCTTAGGTCACGACTCACCGTGCCGCGTTGGCCGCCTTCTTGTCCGTTGTTGCTCCTCACAAATTCGGCGTATCGTGGATGCCAATAGTCTCGAACCGAGCTCGTTCTCGGCCAGGTCTTGCGGGCTGGCATGGACCACATCAGCGTCGGCCAATCCATGGCAGTTCCCTGTTGGCCACATTGTGCTAATCAGAAAGCATTGTCTCCTTGCAGCAGTCCTGTTCGTGCAATTCCCCTGCTGAGTCGCAAACGCCCACAGCCCCCATGTGATATTCAGCTGGCTCAAAAGGCACTCATCTCATCCATCCCTGGGCGCAACGGTGTCTCAAGTTCGTCGCTTCTACTCTCTTACTTCGTCATCAATATGTTAGAAAGCGTATCTAATTGCCTGTCGTGGGTACCTGGGTGCTGTTTGATGACCCAGTAGCTCCCGGGCCGGAGTACCCACCGCCTTCTCGGCGCACATCTCATGCCCACCCAGTGACGGCGATTAACCGGCTTGAAAAGGTGCATTTGTCGAATTGGGCCTTCCTCAGCCCTCCTATTACGTTCAGCTGAGGTACAGCCGGCTCTGGCGCCAGAGGTTGATTGTACATATGTGGAACCGTGTCATACCAGTCATCACCACCCTTCGGTTCTCCAGCTCAACCACCGCTAATCACACTTTGGTCGTCATGACACGGAAGGGACCCATTAAATCCCTGATAATGAAAATCGGTCCATCTAGGTAGCCTTGCTCAAACAAGTCCGCCAAAACAAGACAGAGATGCAACGCATTTGAAGGCCCCATCTTCAACAGTTTGACCAATCCTGCAGGGTGTACCGCAGCCGGCCAGCAGGGATCCCGGTTTCTCACCCGAACCTAGCCTTTCCCATCCCAGAACTTACAATTCTAATGCAAGCACAAGCGCTTTCCTGACCAGGAGAGTTTCCGCCATCGCTCTCCTTGACATGCACAGCTGACAGCCAACCCTGTAAGATATTCCTTCGCGATAATACCGGGGGTGGGCGGCATCGGCTTTTTGGGGAGCGGATGAGGGAACGCAATTAGATCATAACCACGTCTTGCATAAACCTGCCATCCATCCTCAAACCTCAGCCGCTAAGCACTTCGCCTCTCCGAGCGATCACGACTTATCGAATCCGCACGTCAAGTCGAGGCACTTCTTCTTCATCACCTCGGATATAGTGTGGCTCAAAAGGATTGCCTTCATGTTTGCTCGTTTATTCTTTACCTGCCGCGCTAGAACGGAGCATCGGCTGGAAGCGAGCCTCACTACAAGAGCGAAACATTAACGGCCAGTTCACCAAATGAGCTGCAAGGTATGGATCGATCGAGCACTTTCGAAATCAAATTGCGGACGGACGTCGTATCGTCGCCGGAACAGCAGCCTAAGAACGTACCAGGGAGCAGAGCGCCAAGATCAACGCTTGACGCTCCAGTGACTGGTCAGCATTTTTCAGGTCGGAGGCTTGACCACCGACGCCATGTCTGTGGTGTCTTTGAACCTACCGTAGCTCAACGGGATCCATGCAAGTGTTGCCATCCGGGGATAAAGTGCTACCAGGGATCTGAAAAGGCGATGGCACGACAGGCGGCGCTACACCTTGAAAACGGGGCTCTGAGCTAACAAAGCTGGATGGTTTTACATGAGACTGAAACATGGCAAGGATCTACATGCTTCGGCGATGCGGGAGTTGCCAAGGAAGGCAAACAGAAGGTGTCGTCGAAGACATTCCGTTGACCTAACATTAGGACGGCCAAGGGCTTCTCTTATTAGGCATAGCCTGGATCACTCCTCATGGAGCCGACGTTGTACAGACTTAGGGTAAGGAAGACTTTGCTGCCCGTACAACGAAGGAAAGTCCCTATATTCTTGCATGGTTGCCACTACAGCTCGATAGCCAAGGCCTACTGGGAGAAAGACCCCTAGCTTGTTGTTGAAGATGCATTCTCGGTGTCGTTGTCGTTGGCAAGCCTCATAGATTGGTCCAGAGGCGATCAGATCCTGGAGCTTCAAGGCCGGCGAGCGCCCTAGTCTACCGGCAGGTATGCACCACTTTCCCCTACTTGTTACGCTAGGCTCCGAGAGCACGGTGGGAGCCACCTTGCAAAACCGCCTCTATGGGTCGGTCAACTGACGCTATTCGAGCCTTCGTCCTCGTGCAGAATCAAGACTTGTTGGAATCGGCTTAGACATGAGGCCAGGGTGTGATGGCCTTGGGGGAGGGCCCCGGGGGGTTGCGGCAGAGCCATGCAAGATTGTTGAAACTGACTGCTTTCCGTTGGTCCCGGCGTCGCCGCCACATCATGCAACAGCCTGCGCGAGGCCGTGATCATGCAAGTACCTTAGTGTGTACAGAGGTACATAAAAGCGCGGAAACCATGACTCGTCACGATGAGTCGTGGATTTGCGGTCCGTGAAGTTGGACATTTGGACAAACTTACATCCTTGCCGCCCCATAGTAGACTACCAGAGCCCGATACACGTCCACCAACCCGACAACCCCCACACCTTGGCTTGATCGTTGATGCGCGGATAGCATACGGGTGAAGATTAACACGGGACACGACACACCAAAAACTAAACGGAAGGGGTGTGCACAGGGGTCTGATGGGTCGCTCGAAAGTCAGTACCGGCCTAGCCAGCCCTCAAGTCTGTCACCCTCCTGACGGACTGCCTGGTCGTGCCGCCCTTGGAACGGTGTTCTCAGGTCCTACCTAGCAGCCTAGGCTATGTGATCTTTGCGTGCCATCTGGCGCTAGGTCCTGAGCGGCCGGGCCTTTCTTTGCTTTTTTGCTTTTTTGGCGTTGGTCTGGAGTTTTTCTGATTGGAGTCTCCCCAACTAAACAAGCTCCAAGTCCAAGACGCTCTGTCCCCTACACCGACAGAGCCCCTCCTTACGAATCCTAGACATCAACATTCTCTGAAATGGCCTGACGCAGACACGAGGGCGAGGCAGTCTGGGTAAATCACACTGGTGAATGGACGAGGGCCACATTGTGTCACCTACAGCAAGCAAGTCTGACCCTTCCTGCATAAGTCGTGCTGCCTGCAACAAAGGGACTCAGGGATTGCGAGGAGGTCTTATCGACCTTTCATCAGCGCGCTTCAGACCAGGCGGCACAGGCAAGGCGTTTTCGACGTCAAGCATTTATCTTGCTGTTCAGGTAAGCGGCAGGGGTGCCAATCATTCTCAGCAAGTCGCACGCCCCGATGCTCTTCTCGCACAACTAAGCTAGGGTTTTACGAGACGAACAAAGGACGAGACGATGATTGTTGACGGCAGTATTGTCGGCTACGCGCAAAACACAAAACGGGGATGGCGTCGCTGAGACATTTAGGTGGCTCAGATGATCAGTGGACTCCCAGAAGCGTGCCTGGCAAACTGCCTCCTGTGTCGTAGCGTCGTCGGATTTTATTATGGAGAAGCTGACAGACACAGTCTCTGACTATGTAGAAACGCCGCCCCTCCACCGGAGGCTCCATACCGCTCATGCAGAAGTCCAGAACCTCGACCATGTCCACGCCCAAAAGCCAGGCAAGCAAGCCAGGCTCAACATCCTTTGCCAAGTTCCGAGGGGAAAACATGGAGACCAGTCTTCTTCAGGTGCTACTCTAGATGCCACACAGGGCGTCCGAATCGTTACCGGCAGCCCAGTAAATAGATGAGTCTGTGTCTTTGCCCTAGTGCATCCCCTCCCTCCATGCCATTTGTCCCCGCGGACCATTGATTCGAACAGTCGAGACTCGTCACTGCCAAACCCCACATATTTTCTCCTCATCATCCAAATGAGCTTAGGCGGAGCGAAGAGTGAAGTCGGCAATGTTGATTCGAATGGCTGAATGAGCTCACTCGAGGCCGAAGGATGTATTATCGCCAGCGTCAACGGTCTCGGAAACATTACTTGTCCCAATACCTCGTCGAAGGGAGCTTCACCACCACCCAGGATCCTCGCACCGGCGAATTATGCAGCAGTTCTCGTCCAAGATCGCCCATCCCAGCGAGCCCCTCGAGTTCCGGCACTAAGAGCTTCTCTCCATTTTGTTCGGTTCTCCCTGGAAATCAATTTGTTCAACCTGGTCCACACCTCCGGCGTGTTACCAGTCACTAGGCCATCACAGTTGGGCTCAGGTGCATGGAGGCTTGTTCAGTCAATAATCGCGAACGCCCGTCATGCACTCGACGCACCTTCAAGACCCGATGCAACCACTAGCCTAGGTCAACAACATCGGCTGTGCATGGCCCGTACGGATAGGCCTAATGCATCTGCTCCCTGCGGGATATCGAGAGGATGATCTTCTGAAGCCGAGAAGGACGGTCGTAAGATAGATCGAGAGGTAAGATGTGGACCTGCAAGCTGCGTATCGATGGCCAGGCAAGAGGCGGTCTGTAAGTATTGTCTCATCCTCCGCGCTCGGCCTCCAGTTGCAATGGCCCAGAGGAGACGTGGCTCCGTCGTCGCAATGTTACCTTGCAGTGACTGATGAGAGACTTGGTGTTTTTTTTTTCCTTCTATTCCCACGATTGACGCATTGCTTCGGAGAAGTCATCCTTTCCCCCGACAGTGACGAGGAGTACGGTTAAAGGGATGCAAAAGAGGACATGTACCATCATCGGGAAGATGAGCGAGAGCCGGCACGCTTATCAGCCGATCGCTGCGCTACCTAGTCCTTTACGAAAACGGCAATGCCCCTTTGGTGTACATCTTCTCGAGGTAGCATCGTCAACATAGGCACGAGCCATGAGCTACTTGCTTGACTATAATAAGGCTGTGGTTATGGAAGATCCGTCTTTCTTGACTGAATGTGTTCCTTCACGTGAGTGTAATTGTAGCTTAGTGCCATGCCTTCCTGCAGTTCATGCAGCACTCGGTCGTCTCCATACAGCTCCCATCGGCCGAGGCCAGCCCCAGTTACACCCGTTGTTGGTTGGAGACTTGTGAAGGTAACCGTCGGTCCGACGAAGTGGGTTGAACGCTCACAACAGCTTGGCCTCGGGCAGTTACTCGAACAGCGTTTTGTAACACCTCATCAACGTTTAGAATTCAAATGATGCCCAGAGGTGATGCTCTCGTTAGAGGTGTGCCTAGCCCCAGGTCACAGCCGCGATCCAATGTGTTGATATCACTGAGCCATGCCGTCCATGCCCCGTTGAACATCCCCTCCGAGTCCAAGAAACCCCTCACGTTGTACTTTGAGCGTCGCAAGCCCGACAGCGAGACTCAGCTTTTGTTTGATGGACCAGTCATGGTTCCGGCAGAGAAGACAGTACAGCATGCCCGCAATGAAGGTATCACCAGCTCCGACCGCGCTACCACAAGGTTTGTTTGTTAGCTCTCACAGCCTGTGTCTCTCGACGGGTATGCCGGTTCGACTTGGGTGAGACTTTACTCTATTACCGAAATGTGCCCTTCGGAGGGACTTGCGACGGGGCAGTGGACACATTCACCACTTTCTCGAGACCACATAGCAGCTCCCTCAGGACCCCATGTACACAGGGCGAGTGATCTAGACGTGACAAATCAACACCGGCTAAACAGCTGGAACTTGCCAGCTTACGCTTTGTGATGTCCCTCGCTTAGTAGACATGCTTGGGCGGACGAATGTCCACGATGCTACCCATGTCAGTCGCTTCTTCCTCGGCGTGAGACTACTCAGTTGCCACATACTTCAGCCCAGGAGCGCGAGTAGAAGACAACATCAGCCTCGGCGGACAGTCCAGGGAGTCCTTCCCGCCCAGGCTTCTCTACTTCGACGCTGATCTGTGCTCTTGGCATAAGGCCACGCAAGAGCTGGATACACTGGAGAGTGGTGCCGGGTATTCGTCCCTATGCAATGCCTGTCAATTCTCCGACTCCAGTGCCTGTTCGGTTGCTTGGGAGTCACCTCGAAATGCCACCATGCTTCATCTTGCGGGCCGAAACTTCGTACGACGCTTTCAAACTCGCCTTCAGTCATTTCCGGGAGGCCATTGTAGTTGACAATGGTACGGCTTCCACTCTCCTCGCTGCGGATGATGTAACTGCTGGCTGCCTCGTCGATGGCTTCTCGGTATATGCAACGACTGAGGTCGATCTTTGAGTCCTGGCCGAATGATGAGATGATCCGCCGAGTGGCTGCGGAGGCTTTGCTGGGAAGACACGACACCAGGTGTGTCTTTATGTTGTCCTGGTCTCGGATGAGTTGTTGAAGGACTTCAAGCGAGTTTGGACAGTTTCCCCCCCGTCGAATACTGAGACTCGTTGCTCGAAGTTTCGAGTCTTCGGAGGGAAAGTATGGGACACTGGAGAGCGTAAATAAGAGTCTTGGGGGAAGAGAGTGCGGCAGACGGGCCTACGTTAGTATCGTGTCTAGGTAACATGCTCCTACCAGAACGAGATGCTTCATTTTCGTGGTCCTCCTCGGGCTTCGCGATGTCCCGTTCGCGATTCTTCGATTTCATACAATATTGAAAGGTCGAGTTTACGATTATTGGAGACGGTGCCCGGTAGACAGGTGGGGGGGCTCATATCAGGCTGCGCATGGTGAAATTAGCAATACTAGAGACGCAGCAGCTACTCTGAAAGACCTGTTTCAACCTCTCGTGAGTAAGGGTTATCGTACTATCTCGAATGTGCATTAATGAGAGCAATTGTGATATGGCGAGCGGGGAGAATGGCAGCTACTTACTGAAGTTACTGATGGGCTCTAGGGTAGGTTGGTATGAATTCCAGACGTGTTGCGGGACCAAAACGATTGTGTACAGCTCGAGAGCTCATACAAGTGGTTTTATTGGACTCGAACCTGGTCTAGTTATCGGTGTTGGAGTTAGGGGAGGATGATGGCAGGTATCTTTCGAGATCGATGGTGCAGGAGAGAATGTACATGTGTCCATACCACTGTCGTGTTTTCGGTTGGGCGCCAACTCAAGCAATAGATCAACTCGTAGGAAGATGACAGCAAAAGATCAATCGATTTCCTCACACGCCGAACAAGAAGCTGGACTTGTAGCATAAAGTCCCTTTAGGTTTACTGGGTAATTCCCATCCTCGAAGGTCTCCATGGTCATATCGAATTGGTAACATGTTGCTGAGTTTACCACACTTGACAGCCTCACATGCAAGCCACCTAGGTGTACGAGTTTTGCTTGTGAAGGTCGTGCATGATGTATTCATCCAAAAAAAAAAAAA
>JAMYIC010001839.1:0-15242 GCA_024112705.1 Microcera coccophila
TTTAATCTCTCCGTTTCGGGTTCACTCACCACCGTCGTCGGCCTTCACTAGTTTCTCCAGCTGGAAGAGCAGTGACACAAGAGAGAGAGAGAGACGAGCACTCACACGGACAGATGCCGAATGTGGTTGGGAGGGAGGTCAGATCTGGGGGGTGTCCATCGTCCCGTATTTCTGTCACTTCGGGTCGTCGCTTGGTGGTCGCGTGGCCCGTCTACCGTACCATCATCCATCCATCCATCCATCCATCCATCCATCCATACCATACCATACCATACCATACCATACCATACTCTATCGAAGAACGCCGTAATCACCAAGAGGTTGTTGCTGTTGCTGCTGTCGCTGTCGTTGTTGTTTTGTAGTTTGTTGTTTTGTTGCTGTAGTTGTCTCTCATCTAATCAATCTCCTCCGCATCCATTCATCCCCGTCCCCCATTGTAATCCGCCCCCCCCGCCTTCCGCAACCTCACCACGATATCCCCCTCCTCCAGCTCCGACCGATCCCCCGTCGTCACCGCGATGCTGTGGTGCGCCAGCGCGCGCTTCACGTCGCCGCTCTCGATGCTGACGCGCGCCTTGCGCATGACCTTGGTGTTCTCCCCGATCCAGACCACCAGCGCGAACTTGACGCGCCGGCTCTCCTTGTCGTTGGCGTACTCGACGCGCACGTAGCCGTACTGCACCTGCCCGTCGTCCAGCTCCGACACCAGCTCCGCCAGGCCCCCCGTGCCCGTCTTGGTCAGCGAGAGCTGGTTGCCCGTCGCGCCGGCGTAGGAGATCAGGAGCCAGGTGGTTTCGTCCTTGTCGGAGCGGACGGCGTCGTAGGCGGCGGCTACGTCGGGGGCGTCGAGGCCTGACATGGCGGTGGCGGTGGGAGGGTCGGTCGATCGATTGATCTCTGTCTGTCTGTCTGTTTGTCTGTCTCTCTCTCTCTCTTTCTCTCTCTCTCTCTCTCTCCGCAGTGCGTGCGTGCGTGCGTGCGGGCGGGCGGGCGGTGGGCAGGGCAGGACAGGGCAGGACAGGGCAGGACAGGGCAGGGCAGTCCAAGCAATGGAGACAGACCCAAGATTCGGTTAGACGGAATACGAGAAAAGCGACGGGTACAGTTCGCAGCGGCACGGAGCGTTGGACGGCCGATTCGTCTGGGTAGGTTTGATTCGAAGGGGGGGCGAAAAGAAATGCAAAATTGCCCTTTCTCCTCAGCTCCTCGTCTAGACCAATCCCTTTCCGGTGGAGACTCACTCGCTCACTCGCTAGACAAAAATTTCAGCTTCCAGAACGTTTCCGTCGGATCCACCCGATTCTCTCTGTCTAACTCTCTCTGTCTAACTCTCTCTCTCCCTCTCCGTCCAACTCTCTCTCCCTCTCCCTCTCACTGACTTGACTTTTTGCTTCTGCCGATTCATGCCGGGATTTTCTTCCTTCGCTTCCGCCTCCCCACCGGTTCCAATCCCAGTTCCCGGTCGCTACTTGCTGCTCAGCCCTCCTCGTCCTCCACCGAGGCCCATTTTCTCGTGAGGTCTTTTTCATCGACCTTGCTTCTCCTTGGCTATAGCGGGTTTCTGATCTTCCTCTGCCATTGGGCCTTTCTTGTCCCATTGGCCATTGGCCATTGGCTGCCGGGTTCGGTTTCGAGAAGTTGCGGCGTCCTGGAACCGGTTCCGTTTGCTAGAGCTCCCTCCCTCTCCACCTCCCCTAATTTGAGTCGCATAAGGGTCCCCCCATTGTTTGATTGTCCTGCAGCATCGGAGAGGGCTAGCGTTTCTTTGTCATATCTGGGCATCTGAAGAAAAACTCATCATCATACGAAAGTCTGCAGAGGTAATTTCGCAGTAAGCGAACCCTACGAGGCGCTAACCGCAAGAGACCGTAGAGCAAAGCTGGTAGCACCACGGAGAAAGTCTCAGACAAGGAAGGTTGTCGACAACAGATTCCGCTGCACGGATACAAGCCGATTAATGCGTCTCAATACCCTCTTCTCCGCTAGCGAGATCGAGCTAACGGTTGAGCTCCCCGTGAAGGTGTGGTAGATTGGGTGCCCTGGTCCCAAAAACTAGCCTAGCCTAGCCACCCTCCCGGCACCTTGCTCTCTACACACACACACACACACACACATCAGCGACCGCGATGACTTGCTATGCTTGTACGTGATGCTTATCTGACGATCCCGCGGCTACCTTAGCACAGTGGAGAATCCCTCACTCCTGACGGAAGCGCGATAGTCTCGGTCGGCCGACCCTACCGGCACAGGCCCGCTCATGTGACCGGTATCGGGTGCAACGCGCCGATAAGGACACATATACAACAAACTGGGCAAGTTTCTGAGAAGCGTTATATATAGATAAAGTATGACAAAGAAATGGAGTAGTGCGCTGAAGGATCGCCCACCAAGCGGCTTATCTTGAGGTTTCAAGATGCAGCCCTATCCTTGTTTGCCCCAGGCAAAGGTCAAAGTTTGACACATCGAAGGGTCCATTGAACCTGAAAGATCTGTTTTAGTTGCCGCGCTTAATAAAGTTTATCTGGGCATTAACGCCTGCGCTTGGCAGGGCGATGATAGATGCCAATGCTGATGGAGCGAAACACTCGTCATACACTAACCGCAACAGACGCCTTGGCGACTCCATCTTTGACCGCAACATCAATGTGGGACGTCGGCTGGCTGAGAATAATAGGAGAGGACATTAGTCGCAGGTCATATATCCCAGAGATGCCGTCACCGATTGATAACACTTTGATCCATCCAACGCACATACGAATCCTTTGGACTCCGGAGGTGATTCCACATCTAGAGTCCTGCAACGAGGGCTACCTCACTTTTGATGCTGATGATAAACCCGAGGCGGAAAACGTGTCAATATCGGATTTCAGCTATTCTGATATGAAGAATGGTTCCACCTCGCCTGAAGAAGCACCAGACTCTTGATGTCATGCCACACGAATCCTTGGAGATATTGGCTTGCATCGGTGAGGTGACTCTCTAGCGCCCGAAGGAACTGCGAGTCTTTGTTTGTAAAAGCTCTTCTGCCAAAGGAGTAGACAACTCGAGCCTGGTGTGGTATTGCCCTCTATGGGCCTGGTAATTAAAAGAGGTGGGCAAAAGCTCTACAGAAACCGAATAGCTGTCTGTGAATATTGTGGTCAGTTGCATTCTACAAGACCATAGACTCTGTCGGCGAGAAGGTTGAGAAGTTGACGACTAGGCAGAGTGAAAGAAAAGTAGCATGTCAAATGTCGTCAAATAAACGGGAGAATCCAAAATTGTGTCAATTTGCTGAAACCCTGCCCCTACCGAACTGCTACCCTAAACTACTGTTGCTATTTAGACTATCTGAGGATCTATCAGCTCACACCAGAGAATGGCGCAACCTCTCACCCCAGGTACCACGGCCACCCCTACCACCCTTGCGTTGCGCCGAAAGTCGCCAGTCATTCTCGCCAACATACTTGTTATGAAAAGGCTGTATCCTCTCCTGCTTCCGTCGCTTCGACATGGTACCGTCCGTCCCCGCAACCTTGAAAAAAGTCGGCGCCGCCTCGACGAGCCACTTGGGCTCGATGCTCGTGGTCCAACGCATGTACTCGCGCGATGTGAGCACAAGTCCATGATAAACTACCCACTCGACCTGTTTTCCCATCAGCGCTGATGACGGATGAGTGTAGACGGGTGTGCCCTCTGTCAGAGTCTTGTAGCAGCCAGGTCCGCCGTTCGCATCCCTTCGTGCCGCGTTGCGAAAGAAGCCGGCGCACAAGGCTTGGCGTACTGTCTCCGTTCTGTGCCCACAAGAAACGACTGGGTGATCGTGACGTTCCATGATAGTGACGAGTTGTTCCCGAACATCCCTCGCTCGCTTCATTGAGCGCATGTGGATGAAGTGTTCAAAGCACCAAGCGTTCGAATAGTTGTTTTGCTTCCACGAGTTGTATACGTTTAGCAGTGTAAGGTGGTCGCTGGAAGGGTCATGGAACTTAGCTTTCTTTTGATCAGCTTGTGCTTGCTTGTCCTTTGGCCGGTAGAAGATGTTGACCAAATTCAGCATAGCTACAACAGAGAGCATTTCATCTGAGCACCCCAAATCTGCTGCTTTGATCAGCACCTTGGCAAGTGACGGTTCCATCGGAAAGTCGGCCATTTTCCGACCCAGTCGAGTAAGGAGGCCTTCATCGTCCAGGGCGCCTAAGGCATAAAGCTCTTCAAGGGCTGTTAGCAGTGTATTGATAGGTGGGGGATCCATAAAATCGAAGTGCAATAGGTCATTGATTCCCATCGCCTTGAGCATGAGGATCGTTGTCAATAGATTTTGGCGTTGGATGTCGGGAATCGGTGATGGTAGCATCTCCGATTGATATGCTACCTCTGTATAGAGTCTGAAGCATTTGCCTGGCCCAGTTCGGCCCGCCCGCCCGGCACGCTGGTTTGCCTGTGCTTGCGAGATAGGCGTGATAATAAGTGAATCCATGCCAAGCTTTGGGTCGTATGCATTCTGCTTGACAAAGCCTGGGTCGATAACATAGTAGATGTTGTCAATCGTGATAGACGTTTCGGCGATATTGGTAGCAAGGATGACCTTCCGACTGCCTTTGGGTGTTGGCTCAAAGATACGGCTTTGCATCTCGCTAGGCAGTGCAGAATAGATAGGAAGAATGATCAGCTCTGGGACGGCTGGCCCTAGGGCCTTCATTCGCTCGTAAAGAACTTCACATGATGTGTCAATTTCCTCCTGTCCCGTTAGGAACACGAGGATATCCCCAGTCGCCTCCGTCAAGTGAATCTGCATAATTGTCACCAGAGCAGCATCAAGATAGTCTGGCTCGGGTTCCCGTGAATATATAATTTCGACTGGGAACGTACGGCCTGGAATGTTGAAAATCGGGGCGTCGTCAAAGAAGGATGAAAACTTGCTAGCATCAAGAGTAGCAGATGTGACAATCAGCTTGAGGTCCGACCGTCTCCTCAATGTCTGTTTCAGTAGCGCAAAGAGGACGTCCGTGGCAATAGTCCGCTCGTGTGCCTCGTCAAGCATGATAACAGAGTATCTCTTGAGATCCAAATCCAGTAGAATCTTACGCTGGAGCATGCCGTCTGTCATGTATTTGATCCTGGTGGCTGGGCTGGTGCAGTCCTCGAACCGAACTGAATAGCCGACTGCGTCGCCCAGAATGCAACCAACCTCTTCGGCTACACGTTTGGCTACCGATGTAGCGGCCACGCGGCGAGGCTGCGTGCACCCAATGATGCCACTGGCTGTGAAGCCTGCCTCGGCCAGATACTGAGTGATCTGGGTAGTCTTGCCAGAGCCTGTCTCGCCGATGACGATGAGAACCTGGTATTCGCGTATGGCCGCAATCAGCGGCTTGCGGAAGGCGAAGACCGGAAGAGATTCTCGCTGCTGTTTCATCGTCATGCTTGTTCTCTTTCCGTATGATTCATTCTTCGGCTGGATTGCATATTTCCAGTCCGAGGTTTGATCGGACGCTGCAATGTCGACATTGGCTTTTCTAAGGTCGCTAGTGGACTTGTGCTTGTCTGAATTCATAATCGAATCATCCCGCTGACTGGAAAAGTTATCTTGCAATTTGCTAGTAGTAGCAGTGGCTTCAGTCTCTCGCAGCTGTAGCTCCCTTCTTTCTTTTACCAGTGCGGTACCGGACATGGCAGCTCGATTCAACGTACCGTCGGGTGCCTTGACGACGCAAATGGGCGACAGCTCAAGAGATTGCTTCGTTTGGCCAATAAGAAAGGGTGGTTCTTCATCTCTAACCTCAATGTCGATGTCTTCTTCCAGCTTCATCGGATCGTCGCCGCTAAGCGTTGGGCGGTCCTCTTCCAGTTCGGGGTAGTCCGAAGCTTTTGCGACTCCAGATGCAATGAGCTGGCGGATTTCCCACCTCTCAGGCGACGTTATTCTCTCATGTCGTCCGCCGTGGTCGAGTCTTTGGGGTCCGCGATAGGTTTGCTTGTCCTTGCCTTTGCCCAGAACCTCCGTGTTGGCCCCGGAACCGAGACTCGCCTGGGAAGCGAGGTCCTGACCCGTCACCTGGTCAACATCTTTCATCGATAGCCCAATCCTGGTTCCGTCTATGCTGATGACCTTGACCTTGACAGGCTCCCCAGATTTGAGTAAGTCAGACGGGTGATTGATGCGCCTGTCTGCCAGACGTGAAATGTGAACAAGTCCGTCCACTTTCCCCTCGACACGATGGAGGTTCACAAAGATGCCAAAGTCCTTGACTCTTGTCACATGGCCGCTGTAAATCTTGTTCAGAAAAGGGCTATCATCGACATCTGCTGTCGGTATGTGAAGTCTCTCTTCCTCCTTCGGTCGGTCGTCTTTCTCGTAGCCGTGGCGTCCGTGGCGTCGCTGCCTATATGTACTCGAACGATCGTACTCATCATCGTCATCGTCATATCGCTTGTTTTTCTGCTGGTCATACTCCTGGCCACTACCTGCCAAGTGTTGTTTCTCCTGCGTTCTGAAACCTCGTCCGCCACTTCGATCCCGCTTTCGTGCCTGAGATTTACCCATGCGGTTTTGCGGCTGCAAAGCTTCTAGAGAAGCCAAGACAGCATCGATAGGATTTGACACTGATTTTTTATCCGGTAGGGCTAGACCAGAGAACATTTGAGCTTTCTCCTCAACGGAGGCCTGGTGATTGAACACGTCATACCTGTCAGTCATTTCTCCCTTCAGAGCCGGATGCATCATTCGAACAAGTCGGTCGATAGTTTCAATCAGGCTGGGAGAGAAGGAGTCGTGGCTCAATTCCGTCATGTCAAGCTTGAAGCTTTCGAACCCGTCCGACTCGAGTCGTTTGGCGATTACAAACTCTGCGAGAGTTTTGTCCTCCACTCCCAGGTGATTTCGCAGCTCGGAAGCTACCTTGTTCACAAGCTCAATGGGCTCGAGCTGAGAAAGGTCGTCCATCTTGGTAGTTGTTTGTTGAAGGGAAACACAAGGAAGAAATTGTTGGTGAAGTCAAGCTTGCCATGAAAGTGCTGCCTAAATTCAGCCGTGGGATGACTGATGGTTGGGCGGTCAAACAAGGCTTTATAACCAACCGCGAATCTTTCCTGCGCACACCTCGAGCTCGCTAATTATTATTTGGTTTACTTCTAAACCAGGGTCGAGAATTCTTTCTCTTGCTAGAGCGACCTGTTATAAGCACAACGCGGTCGCCAGCACCTCTATCGTCTGGTGATTGTCCCCTCCAATTGGCCCATCACCAAAACGTCAGACATTTCACCATACAAACGAGCTGTGTACGGAAGCGCAGCAACGATCTTCTCAATGAGTGAGGTCTTAAATTCGGCGATGTAAACTTTGCAAAAGGCTGTTTGAGCGTTGGGTGATCAGGACGCCCGAGAGAGATTGTATCTAGTGGGTCAGCATCGCTGCACATCGGTAGAGGCAATGATGGGAAGTTCTCATAAGTTCAATTCACATGTGCCGGCCGTTGCCTCTTTTCAAATCTATCGAAACAACTGATATTGCCTGCAAAATGACTGTTCATTTCCTCACGGCAAAGCTAGGCCGTATCTGGAATTCGGTTGTTCTGGTGACTATGAGTCTGGAAGCTAGATTGCTATCCTCCTGCTCTAGCCGCTCGTATAGCCATTCCTGGCCGATGCACTCGCCATCCCCAAAGTCAAACTTGCCCTCCTCCATGTTTAGGGTGTACACCCTTGCTCCCGGATTCTCAAGTTCCCACCGATGCGACAGTATCCCCGCGTTATCGCCATGCAACTGCAGATCCGGCGGCGTGCCAACAACGATAGATGCCGCGGTGCAACGGAACCAATCAGGTATTGTAGCTATGGCGAAGATCTCGGCACCAATCACGGCATCAGGCATGGCGATGTGCCTCACGCTTGAGCCGTCTTCGAGAAACTGGTCGATGAGATCGGGTTGGAATCCTCGCTCGTAAGGCTCCCTGGTAAATGTCTCCCACTGATCGAGTCTGACATACAGCGCGTCGCGCGTGGGGTCGAACGAGCGCACGACGACGTGGCGGCCTGTCTGTTGGTGGAAGCGTATTTCGAAACCCTGCTCGCGAACCCACCGCAAGGCGATGTGACGAGCCTCGCGGTTGACAAAGGCCAATGGTACGTTGACCGGGACACGGTCTAGTAATTCGTAGCGGAACTCGAGCCGCCACACAACCGGATACTCAGGGTCGTATGTTGCGTCGTGTTCGGTCTGGCGACGAGGAATCCAACACCCATGTTTGTAGGCAAACATGGCGGGCGGGTCCTCGGCGGGTAGGGCGTCACGCCATATTTGGTCGCGCAGTTCTGGAGGCAGCCTCGAGAAAGGAGCGAACGTGGGAGGGTCAGCCGTCGCTGGTGCCATGGTGGCGGAATGTAAAACTCAAACAGGTACCAGGTGAGAGAGATGTGCTGCGTCCTTGGGCGATTTTGAATCTTCGATTTAGGAACTTTTTCGTCGTACTGATCGCTCGAGCAAGCCCTGGCCGTCCTGACCCGTTACAGGCCTGAGAATGCGCTAAGAGCGGGGGGCATGGCTCATTCAATCTGTCGCTTATGTCAAGGATAGATAGGCTCAACGTCGCTTTCGGAGCGAAAAGCTCGACCATGCGATGGGAGGAGTTCGCGGAAGGTTGTGTGTGATGGGAGAGTTAGGTTGATGACATCACGTTGGGGTAAACGTTGGGTGCCCTACGGGATCGATGGTGGCGCTCGTACAAGGGTTTATAGGCCTATTGCTCGCTTGACAACCCCGAGCGATAGGCTCCTAGGCCCTGAAGCAACGACGCTGTACGACGTGACGGGCCCTGATTTCAACCATTATTGGCCTCATTCTCCCCGATAGTACGATAGTATGTACTTGACGGGATCCAATCAAATCTCATCCATTCAAAAACATAAACTCGAGAAAACATCAAAAATAAATCGCGTTCCCCGAGACCTGGCTCGAACAGGTGGCCTTTCGGTGACGAAGGGGCAATTACAGCCGAACGCTCTTCCAGCTGAGCTACTCGGGGCGGGATGCATGGAGACATTATGGGTCAATTGAAGACTAGATTGTTCGCAGATGCGATCTTTAGTCATGACAATAATGGTTGGGAGGCGACTGTCCCACTTCAACATTGAGGGCTGATTCTATCCAATACCGAGTCAGGTTTCTCGCAAAGGCAACGTGGCATTACCCGCGCTCGCTCAACTGAATGCATCGTCTGGGCCTGCGGATGATTATCGGGGTATGGGTGAGGGAACAACTATCCACATCAAGTTTTTTGACCTGTCCATGGCACGCTCCTTTTAGATTACCGGCTTGAACGACAATACCCATCGAGATATGATTCAAGGTCAGCCGTAGGTCTAAGGTGAAGAGCATGTCCAACACAAAAGGACGAAGGACGGATAGTTCATGAGTTGATTCAGCCTATCCTTTGTTTTCTCCTCACCCACACTTCTTTATCCGGACCCTCACCCTCCCGTAATTGAACCTCCCACACATTGAGCCTGTAATTCCCGCGATCTGACATTCCCGTAAACAGATCAAAGGACCACCCGTGCTTTGCACATGTCAGGCCGGCGCTGAGAACCACTCCAAAGTCCTCGATGTCGAAGGGAGTTCCCTGCGAAAGAGGGTACGTCGAGTGAGGACATTGCTAAAAAGGTCATGATTATCCAACGAAAGCGTTCGAGTGGGTACGAAACTCACATGGTCAACTGCGTGAAACTTGCCCCGGTACTGGAATACGAGAACCTGATTGTTCAAGTCCAGTTCCTGATCTGAGGGATCGAGACCATCTTTCTCAATTGAAACCTCGGCACTTTGAGAGCTATCTGTTTTCGGAACATGAAAAACTTTGCACCCAGGCTTGGTGTTTACACCACAGATCCGAGGTTGTGATAGGTCATGATCGTCTAGTCCGAGATCTGGAAAGGAAGACGCGGGGCCAACAGAAGTCCATCCAGCTCCCGAACGCGAGGGGCCCGTGAAGGCACTGAAAAAATTCATTTCTATGGTGTAATATGTAAGTGAAACTTTTATTGCGATAACCTCGTAGGCTAAAGGGGTGGGCCGCTCTCGGTGACTGGCTTAGCCTCATGTGATAAATCACGTGTTTCCTTTATCGTGTACACGCCCCAGCATGCACTTCAATGACTCCTTGATAAAGTGTATATAATAAGATAAAACGTAAACGCTGAGATCGGGACAAGATGCTGCAGAAGCTGCCAATTGACCATTAGAGGAGGACTTTCTCGACGCACTGGGCTGGGTCCGGTTGTGGTTTTTAGGAATGTCGAAAACCTGACGGTTGGTTAGTGCGTCTACGTCGGGAATGAATTTCATCGCGATTTAATAAGGTTCAAAACGTACTGGGTATTTAAAGTGCATTTTGTTGTCATATTCTAATACACTTACATCGTTTACCTTGGCCAACCAGTATTTACCCTACAGGCTTATGATTAGTCTAATTTGGACTGCTTATCATCTTTGATGCATTCTGCTGCAGCGTTCAGGTACAAGCAGGCAAACTTGCCATCTATAAGAGATCGATCGAGAATGTGTCAAATTAAACTTTTGCGTGCAACGTTGCATGGCTATATGCTTCCTGTGAGACTGAACCCGTCACGGCTTGCTAACTGCGCGATCGTAAAGTAACCACGAAGATACTATGGGCGTTACCGCACTTGATCAAGCCAGGAGCGGATCGTTAGCCTCGACTTCTAACACGACTAGCCGAAGGTCTGAAGAGACTGCACTCGCAGACCGCCTACCACAGGGTCGCGGCATTTATTTAGGGCATTTGATCGGAAGCTGAGGATGTGTTGATCTGGGATTAGATAAATCGTCTATCCTTGATCAATGAGTTTAGCTCGCGGTAGCGGCTGTTTTCTTCTAGGTTTATTGGCTAGAATTATAGATCGCCTAGAGACGGCGTGCACTAGGAGCAAATAGCGCCAGATCTATTGACTACATGTCGTATTTATGAACTCCGCGTGACGATCCATCTGATGAAGTTGCGCGAGTGGCAATTCTACGACTGAAATATAAATTTGCAATTCGCTCCCGTAGATGCCGTCGCTCTCCAATAATCTATATAACCCTCTATCACGTAACCGGTCCTCTACCTCCCCAAGTCATGGGTCAATCCGCGAGCACGTCGAAAAACTACATGGACGGCAAGGGCGATGACTTTGTCAACGAAGAAACCGCCAAGAAGTATGTCGCCGCCGTGCAAGCCCTAGAATCGGAGCTCAATGCCCAAAAACCACTCTTCTCCGCGCTGAGGGATCTCGTCAAAGACACATCGCGGAGCAGCGACGCCAAGGCATTTAACGCCGCTCAGGAAGCCGTCGAAACCTCTCTAAAACGAAACTGGACGAACTGGGGCTTTGGCCATAATCTCGATCACGCCGGCGAAGTTTGGCAAGCCTTACACGAGGCCTGCCTCCACCCCTACCGCCACAAGGACTTCTATGGGGATAAGACAGTTTGGATCGATGGAGCTGGCCGTGGCTACGATGATTTCTTCCAGCGAGCTCAAAATGCAAGGGAAAAGGCGTGGACGCTCATGAAGATTAGCCAAGACATGGCCAGGAGCCGGAAGCGCTGGTATGACTATTTGTTGGATTACGGTGCTAGCGTGGGCAAGGACATTGGCGACGGAGGGTTGAGTTAGCAGTTGGCGGTCAGACTCGATACCTACTTGGGAATTAGGGCCGGTGTGATGGGGTTTTATACTGTTGCATCAAGAAGGGCAAGGCTGTATGGATGCTGAGGCTTGGCATATTGCGTATGTGGTCCAACGGCTATCTGGCATTAGTAATGATGGATGAATACAAAAAGTAGAAATTCCACTCGAGGAACCACCATTGAGTTGATGCCTGGCCCTGCTCACTTGCCCGCCGATGCAGGAGAAAAGTGTTAATAAATGTTAGCAGCGGTGAGAACTTTTGGGCTACATGTGACATATCACGTGTTGCCCAAACCGTGTATGTGATTACTTCCCTGCCATCGACATCAATAAGTGCTTGACAAAAGCTTGGAAAGTCCTCAATAAATGAAACAGTAAAATACTGGGATGCGATATGGTAGATTTGGCAAACTGACCATCAAAGGTGAACCGGCTCAATGCTTCAAGCCTCGTCCGGCTCGTAATGCCTAATAGCATAAAAAGACATGATGCCAAAAACATGAAATTCAGGTTGTTGTTTAATTCCTGCAGTGTATAGAACACCTTGAACTTGACAGAAGTCTGTTAAATCACCTCGTGCTCCCGGTCGACGTCGAATTGAACTGCGAGTCGATCATGTCAGAATACATCCGAGACAATGACCTGCCTGGCCAATTATGTCCTAGTTTCGCATGTTGATATATCACGTGCTGTGGCCCAACGAATTTGAGGCCCAATCCGTATCACATTATTCTCTCATTTGACAATTGAACAGTCCAGGAGACACGGAAAAATGGCGAAGAAACAACCTGACAAACAGCAAAAGTGCGGAGTATGTCTCCTCTTGGTCCGGAATTCGCTCAATCTCGCCAAGCACTGTCTCGAGACTGGCCACCAGCGCGACCAGTGCTGTCAAAACTGTGTTAAATGGTTTGGGAGCAAAGAATCTTTGATCCAGCACAACGCCTCCAAGCACAATGAATCCTGGTCGGCCATAGCTTCGCCGAGTCTTCAGCCGGCACCGGAAGCAAGCCCTGCTTCAGCGTTGGTACCTGTTCCTGGACCATACGTGCCCAATGGCGAAGTGTACACTCGCCTGTCACCGTCTAGCATGCATGTGCTTCATGACCAGCTCCTCATCGCCTGTCATTCGGCTCAACGTCTTAGGAAGGAGGGTTACATCCTGCCAGGTGACCGGAACAAGAAGTCTCTTCATACGAATGAAGACCCGGGAACCTTTCCCCATCGGCTTTCTACTCCCGGCTGCGATGCTAGTTTTCCGAAAAGAAAGGCTGTTGTTCTCGATTGTGAAATGGTGGGTGTTCAGGGAAGGAGAAACGAGCTGGTGTCAATTTGCGTCGTCGATGCATTCACCGGAGACGTCTTGATGCATCGACTTGTCAAGCCTCACAAGCCAATCATCGACTGGCGCAGTCATATTACCGGCTTGACTCCCACCATTATGTCGCTAGCCGTTGCTCGCAAGGAGGTTCTCCACGGGTGGGAGGCAGCACGTCAAGAGCTCTGGAACCACGTCAATGAGGATACTGTGATGATCGGACATTCACTCTTTAATGACTTGACTGTGCTGCGAGTTGTGCATACCAGAGTCGTCGACACGGCCATCTTGACCGCGGAGGCAGTTTTTGGCGACGAGAAGATAGGCCGCAGATGGAGCCTTGAATCCCTATGCAAAGGATTGCTGCAGCTGCAAATTCGTCAGGGCTCTGGGCATCATAGCGAGCTGGAAGACGCCATGGCAACGCGGGAGCTGGCTTTATGGTGTCTCTCTCATCCTATCGAGTTGCAACGATGGGCAAGTACGGAGCGAAAGACGTGTGAGTCTGCAAAACGAACGAATGAAAAGTGCAAACATGAAAAGAAAACAAGACGACCGCGCACGACAAGCAGTAGTGATCTTGAAGAAGAATACTACCTTGATAGCTGTGGTGATGATGATGATGAAGTCCTTCGCTGGGAGGATGTGATAGACTGGGACACGTGGCCAAAGTCACCTCCTGACTCGGACTAGGTTGGCGCTTGTGGAAATCGCGCATAGGATAGGAGTTGGATCTTGATCTGACCATATGTTACGAAGGGAGCTCAAAGCCCCTCCGCTGATAGCTTGTTTGGCTAAGAATTTTGCAACTCCAGTCCAGGTTAACGACGCCAGCTGTTTCAGGAGAAGCACTACTAGCCAGATAAATCTACTAGGTCCTATGCCAACGACTGAGATCCTTGTCCTTTGGGAACGCAAAGCTAGAGAGTCTCTTTTGCCTCCGGCGGCCCTACCGGGGGCCCTCCTCGCCTTCGGCTCGAGCTCTGCAGTAGCTCCCTAAGCTATAGCAGTTTTATCTAGTAAGCGGTGAGATGGCAAAAACATCCAATTGCCGTTGGGTATTTCAGAATCGTGGCTAGTGATTGTGGTGGCGAAGTAACATTGGGCTCCCGTTAGAAGAAGCAAAGCTGCAAGCTGCCGCCCACTTCGTGACCTTCATCTTCTACGCAGCTTTGCTTAATTAGTTTCTGTCAAGCCTTAGAATTGCATATTTCGTCTCGTTTGTCTGAGATCGTATTTTCTTACCAAGGCGAACCATGGTGACTTCCTAATGTCAGATAGCCTAAATCTATCAAGTGTTTACCAACTTTAGAGAGCGTGTGACTGGATGAGATAGTTGTAACGTTCCCTGATCTTTCTCGTATTGTGCAAGCCAACCGAGTCCGTGTTGGAGCAGGCCTTTTGTCCCATCTGTTGTGAATTTCTCATCATATACGGAGACATAGGACCATAATTACGCACGCCATGCTAGTTGTTTGAACAGAGTATTCTAAATCCTTCTTAACTGAGGCAATCCCTTGTATTGAGGGTGAGGTCATTGAATTCTATTTTGAATCAACTGGGGGAAACTGGGTTGCCGGACCTGCAAACTGGAATCTTCCCCTGAAAGACGAACCCATTGTAACGTTCCGTTGGCCGAGTTCTACAAGGTCAAGCCTCCAAAATCAACAGTTTATTGAGGGGGTCTTTTAAACCTGGAGATATTGCTTCTTTGATCGGCGGGATAGCTTCGCGTCTTGCTCCTCATACCCTCTTCCATGTTCTACTACAGCATATCGCATCAATATATTCGCTGGTCACTAGTTGGAGACCGATGAAGGGACTCCGAAATGAGAAATTGCTCTTGGGAAACAGACGCAGCACTTCACTGAACTCTTGAATGGGTACCTCCAACACGACGACCAATATGCCCCCATTGAGTCGCCAGAGAGCAAGATGGCTATTAATGGCTTCATTTCAAGTCCTTGCTTTTTATGGCGGCATATACCTCTAACTCCGCTGGACCGTAGATGCCTCTATTTGGAACAAGGGCTGTGACTAAATGTTTGAGTCTAGCCTAAAAGGTCGCAAAGAAATCGGAGGAAGTAATGACTGTCGTGACTAAGATCTGTTGTTTAATCCTTCTCGTACCAGTGCTGGATCATTCAGCTACTTTGACACATGATTTAGCTTATTATCGGAATACTGTACTCGGCATATCCGCCTCTCCAATTGCCACCGCTATGGCGGGTATCCTGCACGCACTAATGAAGATC
>JAMYIC010001839.1:20677-40501 GCA_024112705.1 Microcera coccophila
CACCTACTCCCCCTCATCTTCCCCACTACACCCTTCTCACCTTTGGCGCAGTACGACATGTGCACGATAACTCCTGCTGCTCGCTCGATCAATCACATCTGGTTTCAAGCATGCTGTGTACCCCATCCTCATCCTTTTCGAAATCCTTGACCTTCGTAAACCTTCAATCCCCCCTGTCTGAAGAGATGGGCTGGAGCAGAATGCCCCCCACCAAGTTGGAGCCGGCATCTCACCGGTCCGGCGCTCATCATGTATGATGTGCAGATTTCGGTGGCTTGAGACGTCAATACGAACATGCATCACTCAACTTCGCCTGCTTCTCGATATATCAATCGGCACCAAGGAGTCTCTAGAGATGTGCCGAGTTGCTTTGTCTGGACGCTTCGGCAGCTTGGCTCTCTCTCAAGACTCGGATCTGACAGCGAATGAAACAAAAAGTTGGGGTTAGGCTGGTCACTGTCTGGCAACACGGCCTTCGATTCGTCGACAATGCCCTTGTTGGCTGACTTCGGCTGCGGCTGATCCCTTTCGCGCCTCTAGCCTGTCAAATGTCTCGTGATGCAAGACATGCTTGAACCTAGCTGCCGAGTGTCTGACTGTATTCCCAGTTTTCCTCACGCTCCCCTAAGCCCGTCGCGGGTTCCATTACCCCTTTGATGTCTAGGCAAGCGCTCTCTCTCTCTCTCTCTCTCTCTCAAGCCACCAACGCGTGGCCTTTCTGAAAACCGTGTCTTCGGCGGGATTAATCCCATTCCAGCTTCGTCACACTTGAGCCTCCCCCACCTCGGTTCCCCTTCCGTCCTGTGGCAGACTCACCCAGCCCTCGACGGTCACAACCTCGACGCCACGGCAGGACTTGACACGGCGCGAATCGTCGAGCTTACGTCCAAAAATAGGGGAATTCCCTTGACCGCTTAATGGAAGGAATGAAGAAGCGATAGAAGCTTTCCAGAACTCCAGATCGCGACTCCAGGTGGAACAAACCCGCCATCGGCCACGCTGTGGCGGCGCAGCCACAGCCATTTCCCCCGCGAAGCCACATCTTCGGGCCGTCCAAGTCCCCGGTGGCGGGAATCCGTGGCCGGCGGTAACACCGGCCGCCATCGGTCTCGACGTTCTGGGCCTGCCGATCGCCTGATTCGACCTGACCGGTTTCTTTGTCATCCGTCCAATGCAGAGGTCATACGTTCACCTGCATCACGGTGAGGGGCTTCCAATGATGTTGTCGCGTTTTGTTGTGATTTCCCAACGGCCGCGCTTAGAGTTTACGACGTTGGCTTTCGATAAAACCCATGAGTGAAAACAAATCTTGAGATGATAGTCAGATGTTCAGGTGCCATAACGAGCACGGAGGAGTTCCCTGTTTGGCAACCTCCGCCTCTGAGACTCGTATGTGGGGCTTTCTCAAAAAGCAGAGCGAGGCAGCGATTTCGAGATGTTGGCTCTCTCTAGGGTAGTCATGACGCCAAAGTCGACCGTGCAAAAATCCCTTCAATGAATTCAAAACACAGGGGAAACATGTTCACTCACATGTTATGACTCATTTATCCTTATCATCCCTCTAGCCTACTCAGACTTATGCACACAGTGAGTAGGCGTTGACGAGTGGTCTTGTATTCAACGCTATTGAATGGGGTTCATCATTCGGTCCTCCCTTGATGCGTGAGGAAGAAGGGGTCACCTAACCTCCTAGTCTACCCCCGAGTAGAAGCTCTCCTTCAAAGGAGAGGCTTCCACAGAGGAGCAAGAGATCATCATCCTAATACAACCCTTATTACCTTGCTTACATTCTACGTATCATCCCTTGTTCACACGTACTAAGGAGGGACCACTCTCATTCATACCATTCTTTGCGAAAGCCTTTTTTCTCAAAACATGTATCTCAATCTTAAGACAAATGCCAAGCAAAAGCCCGGGTTTGGACCCTGACGGAGGCACGCTGAAGGAGCTCTCACTTTTTATGCTTCTGAAGGTTGATACATACATTGACAAGCTTCTGTCAGTAGCGCTCTCCTGTTCTCGCCGGGCGCATCATACTTGAAGAACCCCCTGACCTCAATAAACCTAGTCGTATCTCGCAAATGTACAGCATATCCGTGCTTCTAAATTATCGGGCTGACTGCCCTCGTCTTTATCATCATGGAAGCCTAGTGAAATACACAAAAATATCCAACGAGGGTTCCCACTGAACCTTGACATCAAAAACCAACGAGAGTCAGGCCACACCTTTATACTGCGACGTAAATTTCAGAGCGAACGGGCATAGCGACCAAATCCTAGCACCTAACTTCCGTGGCTAAATGGTGGTTGTCATGATCTGCCTACAAGGTTATAATCTTGATCGTCCTGAAAGGCCCTTCTAGGTCCTCGTGCCCCCCCAGCGCCCTTTGTTGGTAGCCCTGCTACAGTGAAGGTCCTTCGAGAGGGGTGGGTCCTTTGCAGAGTGGTTTTCTCGAATACGATCAAGGTTCATACTGGTGTTTTAATGTTTTCCTATCTCATTAATGCCGGCTATGGGACTAAGCTTGACATAAATCTTGCCACGGTGGAGGGGAGCCCTGGTGTGCACTCAACATTACCGGTACCAGTCAAGGGGTACATGTTGGAAAGACCTCATGCTTGCTGGTACAGAGCTGAAAAAATGCGGCATTTGCGCTGAGGTAGGATCTAGAATATGAGTTAGTGCACCGTTAATTGTACAAGAACAGAGGATGGAATTGAGGGTCTAAAGACTGGACAATCCTGTGGCGCCGACGTTACAAGTTACGTCGGGTTTCGTGGTGCCCACACTCTTGATCTGCCCATTTCCCCATATATTGACAGTCATGTTTACCAGAGAGCAACTTGTTCATATACGGTCAGATTCGGATAAAGGTATGTAACAAAAACCTTGGCCTCATAGAGAGTTCTGTCATTTTCTGACAGGCAAGAAATTTATTTTGACATGAGATTCGATTCTCTCCGGATGGGAAATTGGCAACCAGGAGGGGGGATAGTAGGATTGGACTTCACGGTTCAGCTTATGGTGGACTAAACAGAGGAAACTAAATGCCTCCTTTACAAATTGTTGACTGCAGATAAATTGACTATATATAGAGTTTGTCAAGAATGAAAATTCAACACAAAGGCATTGGTATGGTCTGAAGTAACTCGCAGACATCAGAGCTCTGGAAAAGTAACCATTGCCAGCAAAACCCCTCAAACAGCAGTCAACAACTAAACCACCACCGTAGCCCGGGATATAAAACCATCCCTAAGCATCTTGAATCACCGATAGTGCAGTGATGTAAGGTGCCGAGAAAGTGTGAGGCTCACTGTGATTTCGTTAGCGTTAGTCTAATAGCAGTATTCCGAAAACAAGGTCATACTTACTGATGAGTAGGGCTAGTTGGGTTGCTGGCAGTTAGGATTGGTACAGTTGCATGGAGGAGCCTCAGGGAGCTGCTGGTGGCAGTTCCAGCAGTCGGGGAAGGTCTCGGGCATTGTTCCAGAAGACATTTTTGAGTTTCTGAAGCGGCGAAGAGGTTGAGTGGCCAAGTGTAGTTGCTCGAGTGGCTAAATGTAGAAGCGATGGGGAAAGAGAAAGAAGATGTGTTGATGGTCTAGGTCAAGTCTTGTGAGACGGAATCAACTCCTCCTTATATAGTCAAACCACTTGCACTGCTGAGTCTGAATTATTTGTCCACTTGGAGGCCCAAGGCCACGAGCCAGTGAGGCGAAGTAACTTCTCGGTTTGCCTGCATTTCCACTTTGTTGGTGATGTCTATCCTCAGCATTGCACCTGCTGATATGTTGATAGTCACTGACGAAAGCCTGCAACATCATTGACCAGGAGAGGGGCTCGATACTTACACTTTGGCCAAGTACGCCGCGGTTGATCTTATAACCTATGGCTTAGAACTTTGCTGTGTAGTCGAAGTGGTACTGCCAGGCCGGTTGGCCTCTTGGGTGGTCTGAAGAGCAAGGCCCGCTGCCACTGACCATTCTGCCTAGTCACTGGCCCATAAGCCAAAGTGTTTTCGTCTCTAAGTGGAAATACTCCTCGACGTATGAAGTAGACCGTTTCTGTCCCAAGGCTTCATTCTCTCATGATTTGGCACCACTGACAAACAAACTTGTTGACCGGGGCTACCTTATCAAAGACGCTCTATTGCCATCCAAGCCACCGGTCGCAAAATCGTCTCTTCGACGGCGATAGAACCCTTTCTTTTACTCTTATTTGAAGTGACACGCGAGACTTGTGCTCTCTTAGATAGATTCTCGACCTAGGATGGGAAAATATTGGGAAGTGCCATGCATGGGTGGAGTGTCCCTGCGTCCCTCACTGGCTGCAGCTGAAGTAGAAAGTTTTAGCAGCTGGTACACTTATTCAAGGTACATTCATTAGCGGTCTAGCGACACTTTTTCAGGGGTTATTACAGTACAAAACCCCACCACAATGAAGTAGCCCGAGTGCCCCGCACTCGGAAAAGTATAACTAGAAGCGTTGAATCTCCAGGCTGCTGCCTACAGGGCTGCTGAGCCTTGGGCGTCCGTAAATTTACACCTGCCTAACATCTAGGGCTGTGCAGGTATCACGCGCTGGCCTTGAAAGCTGTCGCCCAACAGCTAGAGCCACGCATAAAATCCTCTCCCATCTCCTCTGGTAGAGAGGCACTTTCGAGTCCAAGACGTCAAGAACACCTCCATCATGTCTAAATGGATCACGACCGACAGCCTGGATGCAGGCTCCAACAAGATCCACGGACAAATCCAAGCGATTCTGGCCGCAGCCAACTTCGAATACCTCCAAGAGATAGCCCTCCTGTCCCGCAAGGCTCAAGATGAGAGCGTGGCGAGCAACATCACTTGCACCATCGATTCGGCGTCTTTGACATACGGGATGAACAATGTAGTGTTGAAGGTTGACTTCTCCGACGACGTTCACTGGATTGCCAGGGTTCTTCATGCGCCCGTAGATCCGTCTCACGCCAGCAATCACGCCGTGGAGATGCTGAGCGAGATCGCAACGCTGAAGACACTCAACAGCCGTACGACAATCCCAGTCCCGCGGGTCTTCGCCTTCGACACTTCGCCGCATAACAAATTTGGCTTCCCATACGTCCTCATGGAACGTCTAAAGGGCCGGGTTCTTAAGTCTACCATGGCAAGCGCAATACCTGCAAAGTATCTACCCCAAGTCACTAGGCAGTTAGCAGATGTCCTATTTCAGCTTGAAAACTTGACTTTTGATGGCCTTGGGCGGATCTGGTGCGGCGAAAACTGCGACGAGCCTCCTCGAATGATTCCATACGAGGGAGATGCAGAAGTTTTGGCCACGTCGCTGGAGTGGTTCTATTCGTTCAGACAAGCGCAGAATCGTCGTGCTCTTGAGACGCATGCCGATGACCCCGAGTGGAGGGCGGCCTGCTGGATTTTAAAGACTGCCATTTCTCACATTATTGTTGAGGATAGGGTTCATGGTCCCTTTCCTCTGTGTCACTTCGACTTTCATTACGGGAACCTTCTCTTCGATGACGAGTATAATTTGACAGGCGTCCTTGACTGGAGCCAGGCTGCAACCGCCCCGTTGGAGCGTCTGGCTGTCTCGCCCGAGTTCATTACGTTTCCTGGCATCTCGGACGAAGAGAATCAAGTCATCATCGACTTTAGAGAGGCCACTCGAGACTGTTTGCAAGAGCTTACAAATAAAGCAGAACACTCGGCAGCGGCCGCTGATCGGAAAACATCGCTCTCCATGATCTTGGGTTCGAGGCAAGCCGATATCACTCACCGGTGTACTTATAGTCGTCCGCATCGCGCTGTATGTGATGGGCGGTTAGTATCTCGCCTCATCTACAAGACTGATGTCTCATGGGAGCAACTCGTTGCTGTGTATGGTGGAACTGTACTTTACTAGAGCCTAAATGGTAGAGCAAATAGACTACGTGACTGCACTGTGTTTTTCAACAACATCACTGTATCAGGTGAAGTTTTAGGAATATGGTACGTTTTCAATTATAGCCACATGTATCCTCTGTTTCGTCTTGCATGAGCGAGAAGGATGGGATTGAAATAAAGAATTGTCTCGCTTCGTATTGCTCAAGAGCTGTCCATCGAGGTCTTCACCATCAGTGAACCCTTGCTAGCGCTGGACGCTTAGAGGGTTTTGTGTTTAGACCGCCTAATATTCAACCTTGGCTGGGCTACTCAGTGGACCGTGATGACATCGCGGGCCCCTAAGTCCCTATTGCTAACCTAAGGACCACTCCACAAGAATGGACGAGACAGAGGGTGGTACATCTACACTTGAGCTTACGTATGAATTCAGCATCTTTATTGGGTAGAATTGAAGCTATCTCTCGGACAAGGTACCCAAGGCAGCCTTATTGACAGCTCTGCCTGGCCTAACCCGCATATGATCATGTTTGAGGCGCAGCTTCATCAGCTTTGAGTCACTTCCGCTGGCCTGAGATGGGATGCTTGAAAGGCGTTGAGAATGAGCCCGGGAAACTATATGAAGCCATCTGCCCGCTGGTTTGGCACTTCTTCCTTCAACCATTAACACTAAAACACTATGGCGGACCCGGCCTATGACCTTCTTTTCGTCGTCGACGCAACGGCGTCGATGGAACCCTTCATTGCCGCCCTCAACACAGCCCTCCCCGAGATCATGAGTTCGACAGCCCTCACTGGATGCTTTCAACAGATCGGAATCGTTGCCTATCGGGATTACTGCGGCAATGGCGACCTCGTAGAGTGGTCGGGATGGTGCTCTCCCTCGGACGCGATCACCGGCCCTGAGGTGGTGAGCCAGGAGAAGATGATGAAGATGACTGCAGCGATTCGAGCATGCGGGGGAGATGACGGGCCCAAAGCTGCCAAGTCAGGGCTTGCCGAGGCATACAGGCGCATGCGAGTGGACGCGACAACTATCGTTTTACTGTACACCGATGCGCCACCTCACTTCCAGGCAACGGCTGGACCGGACTTTGAGCACGAGAAGAGTGTCCTGGCTAACAGGGAAACCTTTGGCAGCACAAGCTCCCTCTTTTCCGACTGGGCTTCAGCCGCGATTGCTCTTAGGGACGGTCCCAAGAAGGGCGTTGTCTTCACCGTGGTGTCTCATGGTCATATCAGCTCCTGGTCTCCGTATCTTTATCTCTCCGCTGTAACAGGCGGATCGTTCTTTAGTCCCCTATATACGACACCAGACGTCATCTCACAGTTAACGCTGGGCATCTTGTTGGCGTGGATGGGCGTTGGTAGAGAAGGAAAGGATGACAGGATTGTGGGCGAGATTAAGTCGTATCACAGTTTGAAGGATCTGGCACAGGTTCAGAACGAGAACTCTGAAATGACTGCCCAATATTATACCAAGGGCACGTCTCCGGGCGAGTCTGGCATTGCCCTCAGTAACATTAACTCAGTTCCTGTAGCCCTCAAGGACATTCCTAATGAAATGGAAGTCCGGGGCTCTGGCATGCATGACTTTGCTAAGCGCTACGTCCATGACGAGGCGTATAAGAGATTAGTTGTTGAGCAGCTTGGGCAGATTATCACGTTCAATGTGTCGACTCTTTCGGTAAATCCCATCTTCGCAACGGTGTGGCGAACAGTATGCAGCGACCACATCAACGAAGGCCGAGACGGATTGATCACCAAGTTTAGTATTGAGGTAAATCGCATTCAAGACGCAGCTGAACGATCGCGGATGAAGGCGTGGCTGGCGGAGTCGTATGACGGCGCTGCCGATATCCAGAAGCTCATCAATGCTATACCGGTGGAGGAGTGCTACCCCGTTGTTTTCTTGGATCCAACCTCCGACTTCAGCGTTCCTACGGGAGAGAATGAGGGTGCTATGGATAAGTTTACTAGGGAAGAGTTGTTGGAGTTTGGACGGTCGTGCGATGATCGGATTCTCCAACGGTTGGGCAAAATCTTGTCTCGGTTGACCTACGTGGAGAAAGAGGAGGATCTTCCGGCTCACATCAAGAATGCAACCGCCAACGACGTGCCCCGGTTCTCTATGGCACTCGCACATGCCAAGCATGGGCGCAAGTTTTGGAAGATTCTCCTGCATGCGGTTATTCCTGGAACCGTGATCAAGGCTCGTCCATCGGCTATGTTGGCAGCCCTTGCTCTTCGGCTCGGCATTCAACACTTGCGGGATGTTGCCGACCAGGAGCTGTTGGCGTTTCGAGAGAACTGGAATACCCTCGATGTTCCTGAAATATGGACCGTGGAGTGCTTGAGTCTAGTTCTTGACGCTGACAAGGATTACGAGACTCGGGTCTCTGAGGGAGTTACCAAGCGCCCTTCGCTGGAGATTAGCATCCTGGGGGACGTCGACCGCAAGTTGTTCAAGACACTAGTGGACTATAAGATGCTTGAACTGAACCTTAAGACTACTCTCCATGCCAAGGTCGGCTGGAGGCCTGAGAAGACCGAGGTAGCACTTGGCCCAGTTGTCAATTGTCGAAGATGCGACTCCCCACGATCAGTCACAATGATGGCCGCGAATGGAGAGTGCGGCATCTGTGTGGTTCGGCGGCAAGATTGCTCGCGCAAAGCCTCCCCACCCACGAAGGACCAAGAGGCGCGAAACCAGGCCACTGCGTTTGAGGAGCACAATGAAGAGTTGACGGGCTATTGGGTGGAATGCAGCATCACCACCTGTCGAGGGCAGTACGTTGTCTGCAATCCGGATGCTCTCCGAGCCCAAGCCAAGTGCTTCTACTGTCGCCACAAAGATGAGGACTCGATCAACGTGGGACGGGCTCCCCTTGTCGAGTGTTCCAAGTGTCTGAGCCGGATTGTTTGGCCAGAGGAGTACCGTCCTGAGGACCTCGATCTGACCAAGTACGAATGTCCCGCATGCACGACAGATGTAGTCACTATCGTTTCGCAAGACACTTCGGCAGAGCAGCTTATCGAAGAAAACGACAAGGACTGGCTGCTACGGAACGAAGACGAAGCAATCCGTGAACCGTTCGACGGACGATCCTTGTTCTGCATAGCCTCGCACTGCGATTTAGCAAAACTTCCCGACAAGGTTGAAATATTCCCGGACAACAGGAAGGACCTCACCATTTCTGGAAAGTTAGTGCGTAATGCGGATGAAGTCAAAGCAGAGTTGTCTCGCTGGGTTAGCTCTCGTCGAACCGAAGTCGGCCTTTGCAATCTCTGCTTCTCCCACGTCCGAAATGACGACCTTGGTGAAGCATGCGGCCGCTCAGGATGCCACAAGATAATCTGCAGCAGCTGCGCAAAGGATTGGTATGGCATCAACGCCCGCGGCCGTCTCGTCAACATCGCCGCCCTCTGCTGCCCCTTCTGCCGTCGTGCTCCCACCCCAAAGACCATCGCCCCCTTCGACCTCGCGCAAATGGGCAACTTACGCACAGCTGTCGAAGAAGCAGGCTCGTGGATCTACGCATGGTGTGATGGCTGCGGATTTGCGAAGCCGTACATCGAGAGGGCGTGTACTGCTGGAGAACTGCCGGAGTTGAGCGGTTGGCGGTGCGATGACTGCAAGATGCCGGAGGGAGAGGCGTTGAAGCACAGGGAGTGTCCTGGGTGCGGCGTCATGACGGAGAAGACGGGCGGGTGCGATCATATTACGTGTCCGTGTGGGACGCATTGGTGTTTTGCTTGTGGGAAGGATGTTGGAGAGGACAAGATTTACGAGCATATTGGGTTGGAACATGGAGGGTTGTTTGCAGGCGGTGATGATTGGGAGGAGCATGATGTTTGTTTCATGGATTGGCCATCGGATTTTGAGTGATGGAACCAGTCCCGTGTTCCTCTACTCTTGTTTTCCATTCGGAGTTTCTAGTTAAGATTCGCTAATGGCAAGAAAGGCAAGGAGCAGCTTCGGCGTTAGGTATCGCAATAAACACATGGAATTTGGCAAACTGAATACGAGTCAACGCCCCACGAGTGCATGAATAAAGTGCTCAAGGAAGCACCAAGCGAGCTCGTGATTTGGAACCGGCACAGCACCCGTGGCTGCTAAATGATTCCAAACCAACCCCTGGATACTGAAATTGGAAACCTATTTTAAGCCTGCCTGGATTTGGTGATGGTTAGGACGGGTGGTGGTGTGGTGGTGAGGTGGCGCAGTTTCAGCTCTGACGTTGCTGGGCTTACCTAAGGTGAGTGATATGACGCGCTCCATATGAGCTTCCGTGTTTCAGAGGATGCCACGCACATCCCTTCCTCTCCATCATTCTCTTTGAAATACCGCTCGTAAAAGTCTCGTTTCTTACTGAATCCTGATCATCATCATCGTCATCATTCAATCTAACTTGACCATCAAACACCAATAACCATCATGTCTCGGTTCTCTCGCTACGACACTGATGAGGAACGTCTACCGGAGGGCATGCAGCGTGTTGGTTACGACGCTGACAGCCAAGTCTACACCTTCAAAGATGCCGACGGCAGTTATTGGGAATCTGCCCCTGGCTGCCAATACGGACAACTCACCCGAGTCGGCGATGCGGACCATGACGTCGAAGATACCGAACCCTTCCTGCCCTCGGATCAGCGCTCCCAGAAACTATCGTGGAGGCATGAGATGCGGCCTTTTCTGAACTTCGCAATGCTCATCGGACTTTTCTTGATTGGTCTCTTCTGGTTCTTGCATTGGGCTGCGAGTTCCGACACGGTGGCGACACCGACTTGTGCTAAGGGATTGTCGAGCTACGCTATCAAGTCAGGCGATACATGTTGGGAAGTTGCAAAGAACAACGGCATTAGTGTCGACGACATCCTGAAGACTAACCAGGGGCTAAACTGCGACAAGTTACATGTCAATTCCCAAATCTGCTTGCCGGTCGCGGCATAGATGACGACGGACTGATCAAACACATGACCATCTACGACCTCAACCAGCCGTCATGTACCACGCCCCAAAAACCACGGCCGGTCCGAGAACCAACATTCCCTTGGCGGCGCTAGAGGTCAAGGCCTGGTAGATGTGGTCATAAGTTGTCTTCATAAATTGCTTGGGATCATTTTCATGCGGATACGGAACCTTTGGAATAGGTTTATCAAGAAACGGGCAAATGGTGTTCCAGTCGAGCCCGTCTTCTAGGCGGACAACCAAGAGCCTTTCTGCCGGCACAAGCTCCAGAGCTTCTGCATTGCTGGTCAGTGTCAGCTGGCTGCTCTTCTCTTGGGGTTTGAGTTGACCCACTGCTTCCTGTACACCTCTCGAGCATGCTCGATCCCTTCGTCATCTTGTGGCGCCCACGAGCCCCAGAGAAATGTGCACAATGCGTCGGCCATATCAGAAAAGGCAGCAACCCAGGCGCTGACGTGTTTCAACTGGGCGAGGGGAAAGCGTTTCAAGGCAATCCCGACGGGCTGGAAGGTTTGCTTGACCGAGTGAGCCCAGGCTTCCTCGTTGCGTGTTGTGAGGATGTACAGACTTTCGGGATAGGCGGCAACGAGTTCAGGCATCAGGTAGCCGGGAATATCGGTGAGAGCCTGTGGAAGGCTTGTGTCAATTACTGCGTTCGCGAACGTTAAGGATGAACAGAATGTGCAGACGTCATAGTCACCAAGCCATTTATCGAGCTCATCTCTCGTCCAGGGCTCGCCTCGGCCAAACGCTCGAGGTTCCAGAGCTTCGCGGAACATCTTCATGTGGGCAATGCTCCCAATGGTATTCGTCATGTGATACGCCTTGTATCCCAATAACTGGAGCGCTTTCCATAAGCCGTATGTTCCATTGCTTCAACGCCCAGGATGCCTTGTCAGTCCCAAGCTGCTCATGATCTTGATGGGAAACCAAGCAGTGACGCACCGACCAAGGCTGAGAACGATAACCCGTTTGGGCAGGGGATTATTCGAACTGGGAATTGAGTCGACGAATCGAGTCATCTTCATGCAGCAAAGATCTGAATGAGGCAACGGCCGATCTCACGATGTGAAACACAGCCAAGGACCGCAGATGCCAGGTTCACTGCCAACACACCGACCTGCCGGATGTTCGGGCTTCAACGGATGGTCTTTTCACTGCTAACCTAACAAATCCTAGTGGCCTTGATAGCTGCAACGCTTGAAGATTTCGGTCGCTCTAGGCTGAACCCCGTGTCAGCGCATCAACATCTATCACAGTTTCTTGGAGGTCAGGCGGCCGTGAAGCAGGTTCGATAAACTTGACGAGGCATAATCTCGATTGACGGAATCGAAAAAGGACAACTCATTACCCGGACACGTCAACAACACCATCACGCCCACCACGTCTTGGAAACACTCTTCGTCACACACACTAACTCTTCTCATCGCTAAAGCAACGGCGGGGCGCTGCAACCCCGCGGTGGGACAGCAAGACCCTGGCGAGAAAAAGTGCCAGAAGCGGGGCATTTCCCAAGAATTTTTTTTTTTTCGGGTTTAATTTGCCCTCGCCGCGTCTTTTCTCTTCCTCCAACAAACTCTTCCTCATACTTTTTGTCGTGTCGTGAAAGCTTCACAGAACCGACAAAATGGACAAGGACCAGCTCGCTCAGCTGCTCCAGGGGAGCCAAGTTCGTAAGTACCTTGTTTGCGCGTCCTCGCAGAATTACCATGGCAAATCACGCGTGGTCTAAAGGTGGTTTGACTGACACTCTCTCTCACTCTGTAGCCAACACCGAGCTGGTCAAGGCGGCTACTGCCGACCTCCAGAAGAACTACTACTCCAAGCCAGAGTCGCTTCTCCTCCTCATCGAGATTGCTCTGACCCATCCCGCCGATGGTGTCCGACAGATCGCCTCCGTTCAGGCCCTGCGATTGCAGGTCAAGTATTGGGAGCAGACTCCTCAGCCCCAGCGCCACGCGGCTCGGTCTCATCTGCTCGAGGGAACTCTCAAGGAGACCTCTGCGGCCAACCGACACTCGCTTGCTCGCCTCATCGCCGGCATCGTCAGCAGCGACTTGGAGAATGGCGAGGGCGAGGACTTCCTGAAGCAGCTCCTCCCTCTCAACAACAGTGACAATGTGGTGGCTCGCGAAGTGGGATCCTTCCTCTTGTACGCTATGCTCGAGGAGGACCCTGCCCACTTTAGCGACCATACCCACCAGATTCTTCAGCTGTTCCAGTCTCGCATCGAGGATCCGGAGAGCAAGGAGGTCCGCATCAACATCGCCCGCGCCGTCGGTGCTATCCTCATGATCATCGAGGCCGAGGAGGACGCTCAGGCTGTCCAGGCTGTACAGAGCCTCATCCCGAGCATGGTCAAAATCCTCCAGGCTACCGTCGAGGCCGGGGACGAGGAGAGCTACCAGGCCCTCTTCGAGGTCTTTCAATCCCTCATCGCCTACGACTCTGCTTTCCTGTCTCCTCACCTGCGTGATCTCCTCCAGTTCATGGTTGACCTCGCTGGCAACGCCGACGCCGATGATGATGTACGCTCTCAGGCTCTTTCTTTCCTCGTCCAAACTGTTCGTTACCGCCGCATGAAGATTCAGGCTATGCAGGGCATGGGTGCTCAGTTGATGGTCAAGGCCATGCATATCGTCACCGAGCTCAACCCTGAGGATGACGAGGAGGATACGAATCCTGCGCGAAATGCCCTGGCTCTCGTTGACCAGTTGGCCAACGAGCTCCCTCCTCGACAGGTCATTGTCCCTCTTCTCGAACAGTTCCCCTCTTTCGCTACCAACCAGGACCCCAAATTCCGAATGGCTGCTATGCTTGCTCTCGGTAACGCTGCCGAGGGTGCGCCCGATTTCATCTCGACTCAACTCGAGCCCCTTCTCCCTACCATCATCAACCTTCTGGGCGATTCTGAGATCCAGGTCCGACATACTGCCCTTATTGGTCTGATCCATCTCGCTGAAGAGATGGCCGACGAGATGTCATCTCATCACGAGCAGATCATCTCGGCCGTGCTTAGGAACCTCGAATCTGCTGCTCAGGGCAGCTCTGACAAGAAGAACGTCGGCATCATCCGATGCGCCTGCGGTGCTCTTGACACCTTTGGCGATGGGATTGACACCGCGATCATGGCTCAATATGGTCCCAACCTGTTGGGCCCCATGGTCCGTCTTCTGGACCACGAGGATTTCGGCGTCAAGGCTGCTGCCGCTTCCGCTATTGGTGCGATAGCTTCGTCCATGGAAGAGGGTTTCCAGCCTTTCTTCAAGGACGTCATGACTGCCCTTGGCAGGTTTGTTAGCGTCAAGGATAACCCCGAGGCTATGGACTTGCGAAGCTCTACATGCGACAGTCTCGGCCGGATTGCTCTGGCCGTTGGTCGTGAGGCTTTCCAGCCCTACGTTATGGATTTGATGACGGCCAGCGAGGAGGCCTTGAATCTCGACAACCCCCGCCTCAAGGAGACCAGCTTCATCCTCTGGTCCAACCTGTCCAAGGTTTACCACGAGCACTTCGACCACTTCCTCCCGGGTGTTTTCCAGGGTTTGTTTGCGTCGCTTGAGCTTGAGGACAAGGAAATCGAGGTGCCCGGAATTGACGCCAGCGCTTTGGGAGATGACGCTCTCGTTGTTGGCGGAAAGCGCATCAGCATCAAGGCCCCCGAGAACGCCGATGATCTTGCCATCGCTACCAACGGAGAGGACGAATGGGACGACATGGAGGACCTAGAAGACCTAGATGTTGAGGCCGTCACTGCCGTTGCCCTTGAGCAGGAGATTGCTCTCGATGTTCTCGGTGATGTCATTTCCAACTCTTGCAACAGCACCGACCTCGAGACCTACGTCGAGCAGACCATCCAGAAAGTTGCTCCTTTCGCTGAGCACACGTACGATGGTTGCCGAAGGACCGCCATTTCCACCCTTTGGCGAACCTATGCCCGCGTCTTCGAGGTCTGGGAGGCGGGCGCCGGTGTCAAGTGGGAGGCTGGCATCCCCCCCAAGCACACTCCCCCTGCTTCTATTATTACCATTGGCCAGGCTCTTCACAAGGCTACCATGACCATCTGGGCTGATGATGGCGAACGGTACGTGACATCTCGATATTTCTCCAACTGCCGTACCAAAATGATGAATACCTTGCGTTATACCCAGCTCACTCAGACACAAATCGTGGTTGCTGAGAAAGCGTCTAATCTACTTCTGATTTCATTGGCTTCGATCGCTACAGTATTTGCACACCTTGAAGGCTTTTGTTTGCTAATTCTTGAATAGAAGTGTTGTCACTGACATCAACCGTAATGTCGCCGCTACCCTCAAGGCCTGTGGTCCCGCCATACTTGTCGCCAAGGAAGGCATGCTCCAGGAGATTGTCTCGGTCGTTTCTCTCATCATCACCCGATCTCACACCTGTCAGCAGGATCTCGGGGACGAGGAGGGGGAGCAAGATGTTGATGCTGGCTCATCAGAGTACGACTGGCTCAACATTGACACCGCTCTTGACGTTATTACTGGTCTTGCCGCTGCTCTGGGCCCTGCTTTTGGTGAGCTCTGGAAGATCTTCGAGAAGCCTATTTTCAAGCTCGCCAGCTCTGCCGAAGACCTTCACCGATCCACTGCCGTCGGCACCATTGCAGAGATTATCAAGTACACTGGCGAGGCCATCACTCCCTACACTGAGTCTCTGGGCCAAGCTCTCGTCCGACGCCTTTCAGACCCCGATCCCCTAACCAAGTCTAACGCTGCTTACGCCGTCGGTCTCCTTGTTTTCAACTCTGCCGACACAGCCAAGATTTTCCCTCTTTACCTTACGTTGTGGGAAAAGCTCGAGCCTCTTTTGGCCGTTCAGGAGATGCGCATGACCGACAATGTCGCCGGTGCCATCAGCAGGATGATACTCAAGAACCCCGATAACGATTTTGTGTCTCAGGCTCTGCCTTCCATTGTCCAAGTTCTTCCGCTCAAGGATGACTACGAGGAGAATGCGCCTGTTTACATGTGCATATACAACCTCTGTAAGTATCACTGCTCGATGACCATCGAAGCATTAGCTAACAACGCAGCAGACCAGCACTCCAACCCCACCGTTGAGCAACTGACTCCCCAATTGCTCAACATCTTCGAGAAGGTCCTCGGCCCACCCGAAGAGCAGCTCGAGCAAGAAACCCGCGAGATCGTACAGCGAACGGTCCAAGGACTATACAAGGCCAAGCCCGCTCTCCTGGCCAACAATCCCGGCCTGTTGACGCTCGCCGGTATTCAGTAAAAAGATATGACGTAATGTGATGACGGTTTAGGGGAAAAGGGAAAAGACAACTCACGTATATGAAAAAGGTTATATGAGGACATGACTGATGAAGACCTTTGCACCTGGATTGTGCCGGTATAGAGCATACATACGTGTGGGTTCTTTGCATACCATTAGGACGGGGTTTAGCGCTGCGTTTTAAAATGATAGATAGATCAAATGATACCGCTTCGAAACGATTCATTGCATCCGCCTGGCGTAAGAGGTTGTGACAAAGGTTAACGAAGGAAGGATTTCAAGGTTGTGAAACGATGCGAACTTGAAAGTGAACCACTCTATTGTTGTTGTCCTATGCTACGTCTTGAACACAAGACAAGGACGACTGTCATATCATGGCCGCTACATGTATCTTGATACAGGTGGGTTCTTCGGTGCCCGATTCGATCCCCATAGCAAAGATGTTCGTTCTCCAACTCCAAAACGCCATGCAATCAGACAAAATACACAGCCTCACCAAATCCTCTTCGCAACCATCTCGTACCTCGACACGCCGTTCCCAGTATACTCCCCGTCCTCCTTCTTCTTCTCGCCCTTCTTCACCGGCGCCTTCAGCCCCTCGCTCTTATCCGCGTGGATCCAGCGCTGCCTCTCCTCCCCGACCTCGACGTGGCCAAAGCCGCCGACCCGCTTCCCCGGCGCCTCGTACACCTCCCGCTCGTGCTTGCCCACGGCGATGAGGTGCTCCTTGTGCTTCATCTTGGCGTAGCGGTTGCGGGAGTATTTGAGGAGGACCATGCCGAGGAGGAGTTTGAGGATGAGGAGGACGAGGAAGGCGATGAAGAAGACGACGATCATGGTGACGGCGGCGATGAAGTCGTCGGACGTCCAGGAGTACCAGGGTCGCGAGTTGAGGGGCGAGCCGTAGGGGTAGCCGTAGGTTGCGCGGCCGAGGGAGTCGCGGATGAGGGTGTCGAAGCGGTTGAGGGCGGCGACCATGGCGGGGGAGGAGGGCGTGGCGGAGGGGTCGGAGAGAGACGTTTGCGTGGATTCGGGGATCGGCATGGGGAGGTGGGTTGAGAGGAGCATATAGTAGGTTTGGACTGAGGCGCGGATGAAGAGGCAGGATAGGGGGATGACTGCGAGGCCGAGACGGCGGGTGAGCGACGGTGTCATGAATGCCTAACTTGATTAGTTCGAGCTGTTTTTTTTAGAAGATTGAAGGGCACTAACATTGGTGTAGTAGTCCTTGCTGAGGATGTCGAGGATTCGGTTATAGAAGGCGGGCTTGATGTTGTTGAATTTGGAAACGTAGGCGTGCTTGATCGAATCTACCAGCATCTCACTTCCGAGAACAATGAGAAACGGCGACAGGACCTCCCCAGACACCATCCACGATGGCAACACGGTAAAGCTATGAGGGAGAATCGACGGATTATGCAGCGGCAGACGACCTGAAGTCTCGTCAAAACCGGGCTCCGAGCCAGCGCCGGGCACGGAAAGACCACCAACTTCGACCACGTTGCGCATGCCGACGATGAGCAGCATGATCCAGAGCTGGAACCGTTCGACAATGTCGGCGCATGTAAGCTGGAAGAGGTTGTCCTTGTCGAAGCGTTTGAAGACTGTGCTTTTGATCTCCACGAACTGGTTGGATAGGAGCAGGGTGAGGAGAGCGTTGGAGTAGGAGTTGACGGCCACGTTGAGAGTAATGACTTGATAATAGAGGGCGATGGAGTGAAGACAGCAATAAGCCAGAGCTAGGAGGAACATGCCCAAGGGAAGGAGAACCTTGGATCGGCCTGAGGCATTTCGTGATAACGTTTCTGTGCTGAACAAGCACTCTAAAATGTCCTGACCTAGCGCAGACAGCAATCGATCGCCGACTTCGAGGATGTTGTATATGACGTAGAGCTTAATGGCAGACTGAGCACGGATGAAGTGATACATGCGACTAGCATCGAGAGTCATCAACGCCATGGAGCTGCAAATGATGACGGCGCCCTGAAGGAGATCAGCCTTATGGAAGGCAGATAAGTTGGATGGTGTTGATCTGGTCCTCCGATGGCGGAAAATACCAGATCTGCGGCCGGTTCGAGCTTGCGGTGGTTTCATGAAGCCGTTTTCATTCGTGCTTGCGTTTCCGTTGGCATTCTGAGCTGCTTTCCCTTCTCGTATAATCCCGAGGTTTATCATGCGATCCCGATCGCCAGAATATCCCCTAGATCGACTTTGACTCCGTGACCTCTCCCCATCCGAGGCTTCGCTGGGCGCGACCGACTGCCCTCTCCTCCCACGAGTCCACAGTCTTCCTAGGCCGTACCACACGAAGCCCAGCATCCACTTGGCCTCCTTTCCAACTACGTGAGCCCACCATCTGAACAAGACGGCCACAGCCAAGATGAACCTGACCGGCAGGATTGTGAAGTTATAGAGCCAAGCATCGAGACATGCTAGGGCGCCGAAATGCAAGGTTCGCTCGAGAACAGGGGGTAACAATAGTACATTCTTTAATCGTTCAAACTTGATGGCATTGGATTCGTAAGGGAGGTCGTAGGCATGAGTCTGGTGTATGTACAGGGGACTCGGTCTTGAAGCGGCCAGTTCGAGCTGGAGGTGCGTCGGCAGAGACATTGGTGGAAGGGGGATCAGAGGAGGAATCGGCAACGGCGCTCGAGCTTCTGTCGTCGGTTCCTGGGGAATGGCCGTCGCAGGTCCATTCCTGTTCAATAGTGAGGCTGGTGGTCCGTTTGTCCCATCGAGATTGAGGTGCATGGAAGACGGCCGAGTCATGGGTTGGAACGAATACCGTCGAGCAGACTGAAACGAGGTTGGAGCCTCGCCGGCTTGCTTTCGAGACGTCGGGGGCGTCGATAAGGTTCGGGGCGCAGGGGATGGTCGCCGTTGACTTTCGCGAGCATTCCACAACCTTGGCGCCTCGGTTGGGGCACCGTTTGGCTGCAAGGGCTCCGTCTGGCGAAGCTCGGGGTGCCGCCCCATGGATTGCCGAATGGCCTCGCGCTGCTGCTCTGTGAACCTGTCGATACTTTCCTGGTCGATGGAGCGTCGCTTGGGGGCTGGCGCAACGGGGAGCGATTCGGGAGAATTGGCGAGCCGCTGCATCTCGGTCGCAGGCAGTCGACGAACGTTATCGTGACTCTGGTTCGACTTGATGGTGCTGCTGCGACTGCGCCGCTTGAGCTGCCCGTCCCATTCCTCGTGTGACTCCATCTCGGACGGCTGCTCCGCTTGGTCTTCCTCCTCCTCCCGGTCGTTTACAGGCTCGGATATGGACGACGAATTGGATGATGTCCGTCGAGGACTGGCGCTTCTATGGGAGCCATCCTCCGAGGACCGATCCTCGTCGGAAGAGATGGTAGGAAACGACGGTTTCGTGGGGGAGTTGAGGTTGGAGGTCGGAGGAGCGGACGAGGAGGTGGGAGACGGTGGGAACGGCGAGGGGAGAAGGGACTTGGTCGAGTCCACAGTGGCTGCCATATCACCAGAGAAATCGAAGCATGCTGCTGCAGGTTCCTGCGAGGTTCTCGGGTCGAGACGTCGCAAAAATCAGTGGGTAAACCAATGGCGGGCAGAGGGTTCGATGTACGATGAGCGAATGTTGCAACTTTGGTTGAGCGTGGGCGGTTTTGGTTCGCTCCCGTCACGCGGGCCCTCGACCTCGTGCGCTAAAGCGGTACTCGAGGGCGCTAGACCGGAGGACCCGACCCCCCCCC
>JAMYIC010001839.1:40636-82910 GCA_024112705.1 Microcera coccophila
CCTCAGTGGCGTTCATGCAGGTGGCTCTACTTGGATCAACCTTGAAAAGCCGCAGGATTGCAAACTCTGCTGACGAAATTGAACATCTGTCAACTTGAAACGGGGCTTGGATTGTTCGTATGAATTTGACATTGGTGGAATCTTTTCCCAACCGGAAAGAGGTACTCTATCTAGTCTAGCTCGTCATCTCAATTATCTCGACTTCCTCATCACTCATAAATTCCATGTCCTTTCCATCTCCAGCTTTTCAAAGCAGATACTCCTTGAACCAGCTGATAGCCTGGTCAAACGCCTGCTCCTTTGCAAAGCACTTCCGCCTGTCTTTGAGATCCCCCCGAACGGCAAATCCGTGCTCGACGCCAGAGTACAAATTGATCTGCCAGGGCTGACCCGTCTTCGCGAGGATGTCCTCCGACTTGTGACGGAGCTCTGCAGGGAAGATGGGGTCGACTACTGCGGCTGCGATGGAGAGAGGGCCGGTGACGCTAGCGAGTTCCTCGTCTGTCACGAACGAAGGATGGGCGAAGAAGCCTGCCCGGATGCCTTCGCTGAAGCTGCGGGTGACGTACTAGAAAGCTATGCGTCAGCACGATGTGGCTTGGGAAGTCTGACCCGAACTCACCTTGGCGCCGAAGCAGTATCCCACAGCTCCAATCTTGGTAAAGCCCATGTCGTTCAATGTCTTGATCCCAGTCTTGACAAGAGGATCAATCTCCTTGGGGGTGTGAGGGTTCTTCCCGTCAGTGCCGCCTTGGATCCATGCGGGAAGATCGTATTGGCCGGGGATGTTCAAGGTGAGAGGATCCCCGTAGAACAAGTCGGGCATGAGTGTTGTGTAGCCTTGAGCCGCATATTCGTCAGCTAGGAGCTTGCTGTTCTCGTAGATGCCGATAACATCAGTGATGAATAGGATGGCGGCGTCCTTGTGCGCCTTGCCCTCGGGAGGTGTTGCAAGGTAGGCATCGATGTTATCGCCGATTTTGATGGATTTGCCAGTAGTTTCGCCTCTGTGGTCCAAAGTCAGTGGACAATGTCAAACTCAAGACTGTGGCTTTATTGAAGTCAAGGTGCTGCTTCGCACAGTCTTGCGCATGAGTGCGGAGACACCAACTCATGAAGAACACCCTGAGTGCAGCACTTTCCAGGAGGGTTGGAGGCCATTGTGATAGGTCGCGGAGTATGAGACGGAGCTTTGATCTTAAGACAAGGGAAAATGGAGTGGATTGAAGTCGTGACGTTGAGATTCTATTATTTAAGTCGAAATCTTGGTGGGAGACTGCTCGACTTATAGAAAAGCATAGGTGTTGGGCGCTTTTACGCGCCGCAAGCACGCTTGACGATGGACCAGGATCCAGTTCAACCCACAACCCAGTGCCGACCTGAGCCACCAGCTTATTTTCTTTACCAGATAATTCCATTCTCCAAGAAGCCAATGAACAGCGTCTGTCGCCGCTTAGAAATCGGTGATTGTTGGTTCTGTTCAGGGCTGACGGGTCCACACTCAAAACTCCATGGAATTCAAAATCACAAGCCACAACGTCGAGTCAACACTGGTTCTTACCGCGGACTTAAAGCCTGAATAACCCCGCCAACACCCAAAATTTCGTCCTCGAAGGTCATAATTGGTCTTTAGGCGGATTGTGGTGTGCGGGAGACCTGCGAAAAGACTTGGCTCTCGGGCTCCGTGGAGGTCCGTGGCGGCTTCGCTGATAAATCCACCTTCGTGGTACTCATGCACGAATAAGCAGCATGTTTTCAGCTTGGCCAACGCAGAATTGGTAAGACGAGTAAGCGTGCGATCGTGATCAATTCTGCACTTCAACGTGGCAATTGCCGTACCTTGATAGCGTGGGCACATACCGACTATTATTATCTCCACCGGGTATCATCAAATGGTGTGGAAATAATTGCAAAGCCCCAGATAGACCTCCCGCTCATTTCTGCCGTATGTTCTTTGGCTTCCGCTTCTTAAACACCACCGTATTGACCCCAGGCTCAGCGCTCTCTTCAGTCTTAATCGGAGGGTCTACTGCTGGGGCTTCTGACTTGATCGTCTCAGTAGTGGTTGTCGTGTCTGGGGCTTCTGACTTGATCGTCTCAGTAGTGGTTGTCGTGTCTGGGTCTTCCTTGATCGTCTCAGTAGTGGTTGTCGTGTTTGGCTCTTCCTTGATGGGGCCAATCTCGAATTTGAATTTTTCCTTCTCACTTTTCGCATTTTCATCCTCCTTAACCTCTCCTTCAGGCTCCTCCGCCTTCGGCCGTTGAAACGTCGTACCGCTCAAGAGCGCATCGAGTTCCTCGTCTTCTTGCTGCGGCATCGCCTTGGAGTCCCTTCCCCATCCTTTTCGTCGCTTGAATAGCCGCTGTATGGCCTCCTCTTCTTCCTTCTGCTCCTCCGTCTCCTCACGCTTCCTCACCCCGTTCGCCCTTGCTTCCACTGAGCCCTCCTCGTTCTTTGGGCTCTTTTCGATGACTCGCGTATTGGTGACTGTCCACTCTCCCGGCATCGCCATCTCGGGTCGGAAGTCGCTCGGTATGGCCACGCCCATCTCCGCGAGCTGTTCCCTCTGTCGCTTGAGCTGTGACTCCGTCGGCGCAGCGGGTTTGGCATTGTGAATACTTCGGGGCGCAAAGCTTGACGGTCCTGTTGATGAAGATGCGGAAGAATCGCCTGGCACAACTCCGTTCAGTCGCGCGATCTCTCGCTTTGCCCGCTCCTTGTCCCGCTCCTCCCGCTCGTGTCCTCTGTGCAAGTCGCGGAGGAAGCGCTTCAAGGCGCCCTGATGCTTGCCTGTCGCTTCATGGTTCTGTCGCTCGAATTTCGTGTCGCGTACATAGCAGGAGCAGTGTTTGCACCAGTATTTGGGTGTCGACTTCCAGTATTCCGACATGTTGGCTGATGTGTAGAGTTTGAATTTGCAACTTGCTCCCAAACTTTTGACTTAGTAGACTGGCGAAGCTTCAGGGCGAGATTATGTCATCATTTTCGTGCTAAGCGCACGGGCAACCACGCCCTTGTCAAGTTCGCTCACACTTAGTTAGCTAACCTCTCCATCCACCTTAGCAGCTACATCTCGCTTCGTCTCATTCTCAAGATGGTCGCCATTGAAGATTAAATTTCGAAATCAAATTATCATATTCTAGTCTGAATGGACCAAGGCGCTCAATACCGATTTCAGATGTCCGCCGTACCTTTGGCCCATCGCCAAGTGCATATATCGTTTCGTGAAGCTCATTAACTCAATCCCCCGTCTACTTGAACCCTCAACTCCAGCAACGCCATTTCCAAGTGGAAGCTTTCAAGCATCTACAACAGCAGAAGAACACCGGTCATACCGAAAAAGAATGCGGTAGACACGGGAATGAAGTTGTTGGAGCCTGATGATGCGCTTGTAGTTGCTGCAGGACCTGCGCCGGCCTTGGATGCGCCGGCTCCTGAGCTTCCTCCAGTGGCAGTTGGCTTGCTGGTGTCAAACTTCAGGACAGTCCTACTCACTCTGTTCATCGTAGTCTCAGCGCCGGTTGAGACAGCATCTTCATCGCCTGACGACCCTGTGGCCTTTGACTCTTCTGTCCCAGTTGGGTTCGCCGCTCCAGCCGCTCCAGATACACCAGACACACCAGGCACACCAGCTGCATCAGACGCACCAGTTGCTTCTGCAGTACCATGTTGGCTCGCAGTACCGGCAGCGCCAGCGGCAGCACCTCCGCCAGCTTGGCATGCTGCGCCAGTAGCAGGCTTCCCGTTCAGTTGGCATGCTACACCCGTTGCCTCTGCTCCGCCAGTTTGGCAAGCTGCACCACTGACAACTTTTCCACTGATTTGACACGTTACAGCAGTTGGTCCCGGTCCGCCAACCGGGGTACCTGCTCCACCTGCCCCAGCTCCAGCTGCTCCAGCTCCGCCGGTAGGGTTTGGTGCGCCGGTAGGGTTTGGTGCGCCGGTAGGGTTTGCTGCACCGGTCGGCCCTTGAGCCTTGTTCGTCTGTCCGGCAGCAGCTGTTTTCTCCGGCTGAGATCCGCCATGCCCGGAGGCGGCGGGAATGCTTGCGGGAGCCACAGGGCCGGGCGCAGGGACAGGAGCAGGAGCAGGAGCGGGAGTAGGAGCCGGGGCGGGAGTTGGAGGGACGTGGACCTTTCCATCTGAGGCTTGGCTGGCCGGAGGGGCAGTGATAATGGGCAACCGCATGTGGTCGCAAGGGGTTGTACGGATCTGGATTTGACCATCTCCAATCTGGCACATTGGAACGGCGATGGTGGTTGGAACCACATGCTGCTGGCCGCCGGAAACAATCGTCACTACTGTGGTAACAACGACGTTGCCCACTACCTGCCGCCTCTTCGCCTTCACCTTCAAGTCCGACCCTTCTCTGCAAGGCATCATGACAATCTCCACGGGCTCACACTGCGGCGCCCAACCGCGGTCGTAGACGTTGTAAAAATCTCCCGAGCGGCACTGGTAGAAGACAGTCGACGAACCGAGAGCCAACGACTGATTTGTGCAGGCGGAAAATCCGGCGGTGAACTTGGCGCCGGACTGCGGAGGCTCATCGAACTGGAACTGGTCATTGGAGGCAATGTACCCGGTCCGGTTTTTGTTGTCCTTCAAAACACCATCATGCAGGTTCATGACTAAAATACCATCTCCGCCGCACTCCCTCTCCTAGAGAAAGTCAGAATGAGTCAAGGTTGTCAGGTGGCTGACTTACTTCAGGGACGGCCCGTTTGTCGGAGCTCGATATTCGAAAGATGCCGACTTCGAACTTGGTGGCGAATGAGGCTTGGCAACCCGCGGGAGCATCGCCTTCGGGTTTGATAGTGTCGGTTACGGCTTGAGGAGCTGCAGAGGCAGCAGCAGTAAGCGCCAACAAAGCCAGAGCAGACTTCATGATGGCAGGATGGATTAGGACTCGACACGACGATCTACTGGTTTTCGCTTAAAGGGCCTGAGTCTGACGGCGTTGGATATTCGGCTTCTGGACTGCTGCTTGTCAAGTTGAGTTGAGAGTTTGAGAGCGAGGTGCCGCTCAAATACCTGCGTGTCGACCCTGCTCTTGGCTGGGATCCTAGTTGGAATGCAAATTAAGCCCTCGCCATCGATCTCGGAATTCCAATGATTGTCCATGCATTGTATTCAGGGTCAGCATTGGTATATCGGGATGGCTGGGGGCCCTGTCTGGTATCGAAACACCGACATTGACCAATATCTTGACTATTTTGTGGCTAAGCTGGCAACGGAGCAGCCTCACGAATGTGGCCACGCAGGATTGATCCGACTAGACGGTCTAAAGGAGTCGAAGGGCGTTCACCATTGCCTCGGAGCCGAAACAGCGCTACATTTGCCACGTCCTGTCTTGTGATGTTCCATCATCCCGTGAGTCGACGGGGCTGACATCCCTTGGCAACGCGTCGAGGCTTCGAGGATTTCATTGACTGGCTGAAAGGTGAACCAGTGTCTCACTTTTGGCAGGGAGACTTCGCCGAAGATGGAAATGTTTAGGAATGACGGTGGTTTCACCAGCGCAATGTCTCAGGGCAAGTCACCCTAGTTGAGTCGGGGTTTCTCCTAGACCCTTTCCCTGCCGAACTAGTTGGATCACGCGGTGTTGCTCCATTGCCCTTGTTTCTTGGTACGGCTCGGACTGTTTCTCATGCTCGCCGAGCAGCGTTGCGCGTGCCCGATCGAGACGATTAGCGAATTTGGCTATCGCTTATGGATGTCCAAGTGGTTTATCGCAAATGCCACGAGTCTTCGGTCTGTTGCTTCTAGTTCCCCCCCCAAAAAACCTACTGGTGTATCGCTCTCGGCAATTGTCCATAAGAGACTTCACCAAGCACTTTCGCTCCTTGCCTCTCACCGTCTAGCTTTGAGGGCGGTTGGATAGGCATCTCGACCCTCGGCATCTAGCACGACCGATCTAAGCGATCTCTAGGGGTCAGATGCAAGGGACACTGTTACGGAGTGTGCATGAACGGGAATTTATCATACCGCGATCCGGTCTATTGCCACGGCATCGAGTGACAACGACCACGTTGCTCTAAGGGTTGCCCATCTTGACAGCTTGAACACCTGGTGTACACATCCATATGATGGCCGGTGCAAGGTGTATGAGGAGGAAGATACTACATAACACCTCAAGATTCGAGACGTTTTGCGAATATACAAAAGTGCTGGTCATCGTGTATTGTACAACCACCTATTTCATCCACGTTACCAGCGAAGACGGGCCTGCGATAAGTTCTCCCTCATCTATTATCCAAGGCCCCAGCTGCGAAGGATGACTATGAGTGGCCGGCCGATGATGAATATCATGGCACGCCACACCTGTTAATAGTTGCATTCCTAAGTGTGGCTTCGGCAGAGGGTCCTTACGACTGGAATGTGGTGCCATTGCAGGACCCCGTTCGGACCCCAATCTCTGCCACTTCCTGGGACGGTGGTATCGATTCTTCCATTCCCCGCCCTAGGTCTCAGGCACCTTTTCGCTCTTCCCATCCAGCCCCTCCCACTTATCCTTCCCATCAACAATGTCGACCACCCGCTTGGGGTAAAACATGTGGCATCTAATTGTCATTAGCCTCATCTTCTCCAGCTCACCCTTCAGTGATAACTCACGTAGGCTCAAAGTTCTTCTTTTGCTCCTCGCTGTCGAACTTGAGCAGACTGGGGAAGAGCAGGATCATGTTCCGTCCCTCGTCAAGGAGCCACGAGCCGCAGTACGCGCAGCTCACCTTGCAGGGGAGGTCGTGGTGAGTCTTCTTGGACGAGGAGTTGTAGAACTTCAGCCCGTGGACGCCACTCTCGAAAGCCATGTCCTTTTTTTCGAGGATGGCGGCCCATTGAAACGGTGCCCCTGGGAACAAAGGTTGGTAAACGGATGGATGGATGGTTGGTGTGTGTGTGTGTGTGTGGGCGTGTGTGGGTGTGTGTGGGTTGGGGTTGGCAACGTACCATGCATGACCTGACAGTCGTGACAGTGACAGAACTTGGCTGCCAGCGGCTTATCCTTGCTGATCCAGTAATTCACATTGCCGCAATGACATTGGCCCTTGATCTTCTTCTCGAACTCGCCGTCTTTGGTGGACGCGGTGGGCTCCTGGTAGGGAGGGGAAGTCTTCCATTCCTGGTTGCCGTTGTTGGCTTCATTGGACGATTTGGAGTTCATTTCGAGGACCTTGATGCTTGGGGTGTAGATGATTGGAGAATGGCTGGGAGGATTGTATGAGAACCTTGATGGATGTGCAGATGGAGGGGACCTGGATATCTAGAACAACTTGACGTTTTGAGGGTGTTGGCAGAGTCTGACTTCATGACGTAATCCACATCAATGATCCGTTGTTTCTCGAATGGCCACTCGCTTCCATCGAGAATTGGCAGAAGATCATTGACCTTCGCACCCATGATGATGATTCGTACTTGTCGTCATCCAACGCCGATTTACCCCTGCCGATCCATCTAGCCGTCTGCCGTCCCTCCTAATCGACCCACATCCCGGGCGATCAAACCCCCCGGATTTTCACGCTGCCTCCTCCACCATCTTCGGGTTCAAGATATCATTCATCATCTCGGCCCACTTCCACGGCGCTCCCTCCTCGCAATGCGCCGCCGTCACCGCGTTGAAGTACTCCCATCCCATCACGCCCCCGATGCGGGGATACCGACGCAGCAGTTCCTCGAGGCACGCCTTGAGCTTGTCGTCCTTGACCCAGCCTCCTCCGTTCCTGGGGTTCGTGACTAGGCCCACGACGACTTTTTCTTGCGGCCAGCCTCTGGCGATGATGGTGTCGTAGCCTTGCGTCTTGCTCATGTCGCCCCAGCCGTTGTAGAACTGGGTGTTGTACCATGCTATCCTCGACCCGAGGCCCTTCTCGAGCTCCTCCATGTTGAAGCCGCCGAGGTTCTGCTGGTTGAGCAGTGCTGGTGCGACGGGGGCCAGTGTGATGAGGAAGTCCTGTCCAAAGTCCGTCTTGAGGTGGTCAATCAGCCGGACAACTCCCCCGAGCGACATGGCCTCCTCGATATCCAAGTCCAGGCCATCGAACCCCGCCCAGGCAATCATCCGCTTCAGCGGCTGATAATACTTGTGAAACCCCTCCAGCGAGCCGTCGAGCCTGGTGTACGAGCCCTGGGCGGCGCCGCCCAGCATGCCCATGACCTTGATCCCGCCCGCTTGGACCTTGCGGACCTCTTGCCAGAGCGGGATGAACTTGGGCGAGTCGTAGAGGTCATCGTTGATCCTGATGTTGTCTGGGGCGTTGAGGTGGATTGCTGCGATGATGATGTGCGTCACGCCGGTCGGGGGGGAGGCGAGCGGGAGGATGGAGACGTAGGTGTCCTTGGTGTACTGGGTTTGGTGGTAGAGGATTATGCGAGGTCGGTAGGCGACATCTTTGGTCGAGGCTGTGATGGGTACTTGCATTTTGCTGGTGGAAGGTCAAGTTGATATACGTGATGATGGAGGTGCTCTCTGCCGTGGCCGACGAAGGATGGAGCTGTGAGGGAGTCAATGTGTGCTTCAGTGAGGCATTTCTACGTCGCCGAGAAAACGAGCTCGCTATATAGACACGCCAAGAACCATATTCAAGAAGAAGAGAGTTTGCAGGGTACGATATTGCGCATGGACGAAGATAGTGCCCGTGGCGGGGAGCTTGGAATGTTTCCCGCGTGACCGTTTTGAGCCATCTGGAGTTGTGAATGGCCCCGCTTCACACCTTCACCGCAACATACGGCACCGTTCTTCTTTCATCAAAGCTCAACGCTAAGACAAAAAAAGATGCGTAAATCTGGTGATAGTACATAGAGGTGACTTTTACCAAAAGAATGATTGTCGGAGGTTAAACTCGGAAGATGATACAGCGTCGCAAGTCGTCTAGAAGGACAGATGGTGCTAAATCTGACTGGGGAAAAGTGGAATCGTTAATCAATACCGTTTGAAGTATACAACTTATTGCGCGGTCCGACTCTGTCTCGATATATGGATCAATTCGCCTTGGACAGGTGTCTATTTAACCGAGGCGAAGAAGAATGAATTACGTCTCTGCAGTGGCACAAAGAGAAGTGGTTGTCTCAAGACAAGGCGGCAACTGATAGCTTTGCCGCCTTTCAGCGTTGCGACGTGATGATCAACGAGATCCTATGTGGGAATCTCGTATGCATTACTCACCAGGAGATGGTCTCGGTTGCAGGCGCATTCGTCGCCTTCTCGGCTGTGGTTGTCCATGCTTGAGATACCCGTTGCCCTCGACCTACTTCCTCGGTCTGGCTGCCTTGGACGAGAGGATCGCCCTAAAGCATCCCACACACACCATGAGTGCGGATTATTTCGTGGTCAACACATCTCACGGTCTACCTCAAAGACGGGGTCTTGTGTTGTTGTTCTCGTGCTGGCTCATAGTCTACGTGCATGTCCAGCAGTCCACTCGATTTGTAGCTCAGGCTTTTTTACATGAATGCCTACTGGGGATTCACTGTTGACAGGCGTGCCAAGAATAATTGATAGCGTCAGAACTCAACCTAGCCTAGGAAGCGAATGAAAATATGAAACAGACAAACTACGCCTTCTACAAGGAGCGTCTTCGTCAACACCATTCCTCCTCCCCGAAGGCTTCCCGCCTTATACACGAGTACACGCCCAGTGTCACGGCATATGTGATGCTCGGAAAGCTCTGGGACTACCAAAGCGCTGTTCCCAACGCAGTTACCTTGATAACGAACAAGCACCAAAGTTTGGCAATATCCTTGGTGTCGCATCGGGACTTTCGCATCGTCCAGCTTACCCACAACCGTTCGTTTCCTCCGTCTCTATCGTTGCGAACTATCGCGGATCGTAAGACTATTGAGCTTTCTCGTAAGGCCCATGGAATCATCGTTCTAGTTCTCGTCGAGATCCATTGGAACAGCGCTCTCGTCATTATGCATTAGACCCTTGGTCTTGTCAAGATCCACTGGATCTGCGCTTCCCGAACACACATACGGTTCCAATCTACTTGCAGCGTCTAGCTTCAATAAGTCAGACATGGATCTCAAGTGACCTAGCGCTTCATGAACATGGCGTTGAACGTCTTTGCGTATGTGAGCTACATCACGGATTGAACTTGGCTCTTCAGTCTCTCTTGGCCGTCCGTCTGTCCACACATAGTCCATCACAGCGTCAAGGACCACAGGGCGAGGAGAACTGCCTACATTCTGAGTCACGCGCGGCGTGGACTGTCTATCGCTATCTTCGAGCGATGCCTCTCTAGCGCCTCTTACGTCTTCAAACGGCCGATGTTCATCCTCCGTAGTAATAGCAACGTCCACCATCTCGACATCCGTGTCTACCTGGGTCGGTTTCTCCATACTAAGCGGAACAGCGATATTCTACGGCGGATCAGGCTTGTATCAGTCATAGTCGCGCGTTAGAATAGCGAAACGCAGAGTAGTACTTACCAGGAGCGGCATTAAAGGTAGCGTAGGACCTGTCACTTACCCGGGTTGTAGTTTGGTGTTCCGCGAAATGTTTTACAGATTCAAGTTCCCTCTTGTCTGCTTTTGCTGGACGAGAGTCCTTCTTGTACTTCCCTGCTCGCCCTGCATGCGTCGCGTCTCTGAGGTCGCGTCGACAGCCTCAGACGGCGCACACTTTCTATTGGTCTATTATCCTCGTTGTGCGGACCCTCTCCATTGGCTCATTCGGGGCAATTCTTCCATTACGTTCTGTCATCTTCTTCCCTGTCGGCCGAAGTCGGATAGTTTAGGAGAATGATTAGGTCTAGGGTATCTTTCTCGTCTGTCGTGGAGCTCTTGAAGCCAAACGGCTTCGTTGATATGTAGAAGTTGGATACTATACATGCTCACAGGATTGAGATATTCTCAACCTCGTAGTTGTCCAACGAAACCTCCCCGTACATTACTCCGTGGGCATAACATTCGCCAACGACACCGTACCCACCGTCAGATTTCCTCAGGATCAATGGCGTACTGCATCCTGCAATCACGGCAACACTATCGCCAAGCTCTACCCCCGACGGTCCCAAGGCCATTCTACCGCCTTCCGTACCCATCAAGCGCCTCCAAGCCGTGGCATTCATCGCCCAGGACAACGCTTCCCGCTGCGCGTCGGTCGGGTTATACAGTCTTTCTGTCCTAGTCTTCTGCCACCGACGAGACCCGTTCTTGAGTCCAAAGATTAATTGTTCGAGCGTGTAACCGCACAATAGAAGCCTCTTGTTTCGGCTCATCATGTCATGCAGCCCAAAGCCGTTTGTGTATATCCCGGCCACGCTATCGGCCCAGATTTTCGGGTCAAGAAGCCACGAATAGGTATCTGGAGCCTTGTCATTGCCGTCTGCAACTGTGTCGCCGACCATGGTCCTCCAAAATGCCTCTCTCGTTGCATCGAAATCGCCGTAGATGCTGTTTTGCACTATGGGAGAGTTGATGGGATACCGGCTGTCAATCTCTTCGGGGTGAAACGCTCCCAGCGAGACGATGGTGTCGAGTATGACACCTTGGACCTTGAACACCAGTTCTGGAGACGGGCCAGCTGGTTGGGGAGCACCAAGACTCCCCCCTGCGCAGTATCCGCCTCTCAGTGGTGCCAATGGCGCAGGTTTGCACGTCCAACACACCGCCCAAGAGGGGAGAGCGTGAGTACAAGCTATTCCCACAATAGTCCCGGAAGTTTTCGAGAATGAATGCAGCAGTGGACCCATGATTGGGACTACGCGACGATGTCGTAGTGCAGGATGGATGTTATCCGCACTCCATCCAATCTTTGTTTGCCCTGCATGTCGGGATACCAACCGCAAGATATCCACGTTTCCTGTTGCGAGAAATGCAGCGCTGAAATCCGAGTATATCTCCGATAGAGACAGGCTATAGTTGGGCACAATGGTCACCCTATCCGCTACGGCCTTCATCGCCAGAACGCCATAGACTCTATCCTTTTCGTCCGTGATGTTCGCCTCTCGGGCCAGGCTCAAGGATTGCAACAAAGCCATGCTGTCACTCGGGGAACTCGATGGTCTTTGGTTGCGCTGCATGTTCATCATGGCCATCAATAGCTTCCACATCCTTTCCGAAGACCAATCCCTCTCTTGCGCCAGCCTGTCTTTTGCAAACTCAAATGACCAAGTCGACAATATCCTTGGTCGAACACTCTCGATGACTTCGCGACCGAATCTTGCTTCGTCATTGGCGATGAAGGTAGCTGCGTCGTTGACGTCGCTCCAAGTCAGACACTTGTTTCCACAGAGCACGGGAGAGTCAGGACGTCCCATGGCTACTTCTTGCAGAATCCACATGCGATGCCAATACGGCCTGTCGAAGAAGTGAAACAGCGCTTTGTAGGCCTCCTTTCGGACTGGACTCTCGTAGGTCGACCAAATGATGAACAGCGGCCGTGCATCAATCTTCCTCCGTTCGCGATAAAAGTCTTGCAGCGGCTTTGGCTTTCTCGATTGTTCGGCTATCCAACGCAACGTCGTCAAGGCCAAGGAGCTATTGTTGGCTTCCGCGCCTAGCCACATCACCACTTGCCATGCCAACGAGTAGATTTCTGCCATCCGGGGAACTTGTTCACTCCGTTCGGCCAAGTCTTTCTGGTTGACGCAGATGGCATCAATCCAAACTTTGAACCCCTGATGAATTCTCTGGCAGCGACGAAGCTGGTCCAGTGCGTCAAACAGGTTCGGCGTCACCGAAAATGAAACATCGTCTAGTACGATGGAGCGGACAGGTTCCGGAGAGCCCCAGACGTAGGACAGCGCAATGAAGTCACCCCACGGGTACCTCCACGTAAGATCCTCATCATTCTGGAGGCCAACTAACGAGTCGCGCGGAGAGGCAGTCGATCCGTTGCTTGACGGGGGAGGTATCGATCCCTTCTTGAATATCAACTCAGTGTCGTATGGATCAGATGTTTCGGGCCACGCAAAGGTATGCCCCTTGAACGGCTGTTCGCAAGATGTCTGCGGTGGAGGTGCAAGATGGACGTGTTCAAGTGAACAGACAATTGGCACATCGCTGGAAGCGCCGCTTTCGACTGGTTCGACTATCAACAGCCGGATCTCACCATGGCTTAGAGGCTGATATGCGAATGACATCGAGCGACACGGACGTCCATAAAAGCGGGTGGTGTAGGAACCACCGGTTGGTGCTCAAACTCTCGTAACCGCTTCTTCTTCGAATTCATAGTCGACGACGTAATTAAAGATAAATTGAAGATAGCGCGGCAGTCAGATTTTAGTCCCGGGAACTTGTTACGGCCCTAATGAAACCAGGCGGTCTGGTAGCGTGGCATCATGGGATAGGATCTACTTTCAGGACCAGGGTTTTAAGCTTGCGGACCACTCACATCGTGCAGCCGATGTCCTCCGGTGAAGTCCTGGGCACGACACGCAATTCACTCTTCTGCCCTTCTAAAGTCTTCAAGTCCCCAGATGCGCCCTCATGCTCGAAAGGTTTTGCTATCTCATAGTCTTATAGTCCTCTTGTCGAAGATGAGGGCTAGGATCCCTCTACATAAAGGAGAACTGATACGCCTATTATCTTTAAGGGAGAAAGTGAATAGTGCTCCAAATTCCTCCGTCTTAATTGATATGCTAAGATTATATTAAGATTATTCCTTCGATTGCCTTATTTCACTCCAGCGTATATCGAATCGTTGTTGGAAGTCCCCAGTACTCGACCTGGAGGGCAAAATCGTCACCGTTCACTTGCTACACCAGAACAGAGCAATTGATGTTATCTTCTGGTTAGAATCCCAAAGTATTCTAAGAAGTCGAAGACGAAACCTACATAGACGAGGCGGTAGTGGAAGCCCTACAAGTGTCCCTCATGATCACCACGCAGTACAGTTAGTGTCTCCACGACCTAGAGTCCATGCCGATGGGGGGATCCTGGTCACTCCCATGTCGATCTTCTCTATCATCTTGACCAAACCTGTGAGACGCGCTTAGTACGTGTTCCAACTCTGGAGGCATTGCTGACCCACTGATTTGCTACCCTAGGGAATTAAATAGTTAGCGAGCTGGTACCGGTGTCGGCTAGGACGGGCATTGTTGACTGCGCATTGGGTTGGGACAATCTTGCTCGGATTGCGGGGAGAGTATGTCGAGTATACGCCTCGTAGAGGCAATGCGGAACGGAAGACACTATATATCCTTCCATCAAGGACCAAAGGGCTAGGAATGCGGGAAGGTGTAAAATTGACAAGATGCGTAGAAGGCCCGAGTGCTGTACTGACGGCCGGCTACGTGGAATAAGAGAATCTCACCAGCGTTTCAACTCTGTTCGATACCACGAATATATTGAGTAAAAGATTTGGGTTCAAGGCGAAATGAGAGACTCATTAGGTTCGAGTGTAAGAGGATTGAAGAGCCTTTCATACTTTCGTAACTGCTAGGTGCTCTCTCTCGTGAGAGGACAGTCGAGTCGTCAACAAAACAAGGGCATGAGCTGGAAGAGAGAGTGAACACATCCGTGAAAGATATGTATTTGACCCAAATACCCACCAGAAAGGTTGGGATGTTCGTTCTTCAGTCCATCATAGTTAGTACCTACAGATACCCTGGTATTGGGGTGGGTGGTCGGGACAAGGACTCGCTCGCGGGCCTAAACACATTCAATCATCAGCGCGCCAGGCATCGCGTTGACCTTCGCTTTTCTATGCTATTGCGAGGTTGCTAATGCTCAACAGTGTTTCCGGATCATCCGCCCCGAGTACTCTCCTGCGAGTCTTCATTGCTTACTTTCTCAGCTTTTCGGCCGCATTCCATCGCCCTTGGTCCCCTTATATCGACGCCAGATTGGCCATACTTATCCGTGATCTGGGTGATTGGCCCTGAGCTTAGCTTATGAACCTCCATTACTTCCATTTCTAGCCTCTAAATGTCCTCGGACAGACCACGGACCTCGAGAACCAGTGCAAGTAACGACTTGCTTGCATGGGTGTCTGAATCCTCTTTTCCCATGCGCTTCTCCCGAACATCCCAAGCTTTACTCAGCATCTGCTTTTTTTCCCCTTGCAACCATACACACCATCCCCCGTCAGGTAAGAGTCGCCCACGTTTCCTGACTTTCTTCGTTCCAAGGCCTTTTGCACATGTGGGAAAAGAAGTCGACGAGTTGTCCATTTCACATGCTCCTCCATTGAGAATGACGCAGTCATCCGCTCGATAGATTGCTGCATAAACGCATCCCGCCGGCCAGATTCCACCAGCCATCTCTGTGTTGACGGCTGTACGAGGTCCTACATCTCGAACTCGTCTCCTTCATCGTTCACGGTAATAGGACGATGATCCAGCAGTGTCGCTATGTATTTTTTCGAATCGATCTGCTTGATCGCTTACATCGCCATGGGACTTCCCACCCGGGTTGTCAATGCTGATATTTCGGTTGCTCATGATCGCGTCTCTGATGTGGTTACTGGGCAGTAAGACCCTTCTTGGAATCGCATGCCGGTCGGGAAAGCTCATCCGACCCAGCCAATCGGCTGCTGAAGGTCCCTTAACGTGGATGCGGTCCAATGCGAGGTGAAAGGCCCAAATTTGCGCTGACCGCATTGTCTCGAGGTTAGCAGAACTGAACTTGGCGAGCCATTCCTCCGGCGAGTTTTGCACTGTGCTTGGTTGTATATATGACGCAGCATGAGTGATAGCTTGCGGGACGAGGTCGAGCGTCTGTACGGGAGCGCAGGCTATATCCTGGTCCTGGTCCTGGTCCTGGTCCTGGTCCTGGTCCCGGTACGATCCCCGTTTGTTTTCCAGGAACGCGATGGCGACTGTCGGCAGCATGGGCTGAACCTCTATCGAAAGATGATACTTGCCAGTCAGTCTATCCGCTAGTCGCTTATCGCGCGTAGTGACGATGATGCTGCCGTTGGAACTCTGTGGCAGAAACGTCGCAAGCGGCTGCCCGCCACCCACGCTTTCTGTCGTCCCAAAGAACAAATCGTAGTTATCGACGCCATCCATGATCATAATCCATCTACAATTCAGCTCGTTGGACAACCAGTTGCGCACAAGTTGTGGTATGTCGGCGTTGGAATTGTCCCGACCTTTGAGCTTGACAACGTCGGCGATGGTTCTCAACCCTTCCACCAAGCGCTCACGCGTTTTAGCATGCACCCAGAACACCCAAGGACTGGTGGGGCCCTCGCTGATACGATATGCGTATTCAATGGCGAGCTGTGACTTGCCAACTCCGCCGGAGCCCACAAGGGCCACGCGACCGGCGGGCTTCGAGCATATCCTATGCACCTAGAATAGAATACTTCCGCGGCTGACGAAATCGGGGTTGCGGGGAAAGGGGATGATGAGCAACGGCGGCATTGGAGTTGGAGCGGACCGCGTTGGATCGAATGCCAGATCCGCATCGCCACTGCCCTTGGCTCGGCTTCGGGCTTGGATGAATTCTTGTAGGATCGGATCGGTTTCGGGGCTTGGCATCTTGTGCCTAACCTGCTCTTTCTCGTACCATTCGATGAATCCAGTCTCGCGCCAATGTGTAGTCGGTGTTTCTCGTACATCCAAAGGTGGCATCTTTTGCGGATGCACGTCTTCGAAGACGGGCACGACACGAGACTCATCATCATATCCGCTTGAATAGGATGCTTTTTCGCCCTCTTCTAGACGACGACGTTTCTCTTCGTCTTGAGACTTGCATGACTCACTTGCTGACATTTCTGTGGTGATGAATGCCGGGACCGACAAGACGGCAAGATCCTTCAGATGGCCAGCAACATGCTTGTGCAGTAGACGTAGTAGGATTTCCTCAGGCTCGCCGGCTGAAATGATCGGCTTGAGCGTGTCCGGAACACAACCGCAGAAGGGGCATGAATACTCATCGTCACGAATGGGGAATTTTCCCCATCTCCTGGGAAGGGTGTCCAGCTGCCGGTCGCGGATGAACAGCATGAGTGCACTTTCGCTCATATGGATTATCCTGGTCCACAGCCTTGAATGTTCCGAGTTCATGTGGTCAATCCACTGTTCCATGTCGGCGAAGAAAAGAATGGGGTACCGACATGTCTCCGAAAGACAGGTGTAAGGCTTTACATCCTCGTCCAAGTGGTTGCTAGTGTGAACTTGTCAGAACCTGGTATGAGGATGTGAGAGGCGAGTACTTACTCCCAAAATTCAGGATCGTTGCGTAGTTTCGCGGTAGGGAGCCGCTGTGCGCAATACGGACATGCGCATTCCGTGGCCCCGGGTGGGAAATGAGGAGTGGGCGGGAATTTGCGCGTAGATAGGTGCACAGAAGATTCACTGCTTATAGCTGAAAGCGCCAGGTCTGTCCGCAAGCTAAAGCGAGCCGATCCAACATCCAGTCCCTTCTTTGTGTCGTCGGACGCGGTCGGCATATCACAACACTCCATCTCATCTGTCGAATGGGCAGGTGTGGGCAATGGACGGGTGTAGACTTGAGGCGACTCGGATTGCATAACAGGATATGCCTTCACTTGGCTGGTGTCAATTGAACCTCGCGTCCACTTGGCCTTCAGAATCTTTTCATTCCGAATCCTGTGAAACATGCGTTTGCGGCGAATTGCAATGACCTCAGCCAGTTGCTCGCAGAGAGACCCCCGAGCGCGGGGGAATGCGCGCTGGATGACGAGATATGCGTCGTTCTCAATGTAAGGCTCTTGGTGTGTTTCGCACGACGATGACCAGTTGTAATTGTAGCCCGGCACAGACGAGGTGCGAATCACATTCGTTATCGAGTCCAGCTGTGCGACAGCATATTGGACGCCATACACTGCCTCGCGCAGGAGCGGTAGGTTGTCGAGTTTGCATGAATTCACTATTGGCAGTAAGTACACAAGCTATGGCCCGGGACATGACGTCTACTGTCCACCTAGGACATACAGCATGTCAAGTTTCTCGCAAGCATCTGAAGCCAGTCGATAATGCTACTTTTGATGCTTTCAAACTTTCGGAGGCTAGCATCGAGTGATCGACTATCATGGGCAGCCATAGCACCAGTTTCTTCGATCCACTTGTCGAGTCTTCTGTTCATATCTTTCATGAGCTCGTTGAACTTGTCTGGATCTTCGGAAATATTCGATGTGCCTGCTCGCTTCGCAAGGTCGGAAAAGAGGCAGAGGCAGGCCGTTGCGTTCTCGTAGATGGATTCGCCATCGCTTTTCTCACTCTCCCCCTCTTCAACCCGGCCTTGGCTGTTGTCGAAGTCCAGGTCTGTCATATCGCCGCCCTGATGATGATGTACGTAGATTCCTTTTTCATTGACGGCCTTGCTATGACTTGGTCAGTACCTGCTTCGGGAGCGGTTGACTGCAATCTTCCGAGGGGCCTACCTGACAGATGGCTGTTGCTGCTGTGAGAAATCAGGCGGCGAGTTGCAGGATGAAGTTATTGTCGAGAATGAAATCGATGCATGACCTAAATCTCAGCTTGAGGCTCTTTTCCAAGTAGCATCTACATTCACTGCCAACAAACGGAGAGCCCCACGTGAGCAGGTGTCTCCGCAAAACCCACCCGCGATGGCAGGCCCCCAATAGGCCCACACGCCTTCCTTGTGGAATGGAAACACCAGATCGGTTTACACCAAATTTGGTTGTTGGTTTTTCTTTTTTGGAAGTGGTTTCTTGGTGACAACCATCTGGTGCTTTTTTGGTTTTGTTTTTGTATTTTTTTCCACCAGCAACATGGAAACCACAGTACCTAGCCGGGTGCTGTGGAAACTATTTGTCGCACTTCATCCCGTCTTTACGGAAGCGCTATCGAGAAACATCGACGGTTGTAGCGCCAACTTCTTGTCAACTCAGAACAGCATGAACCACATTCGGGACAGTTTTCGTGCTATGCCCCTTCACTTTCAAGATTGCGACCTGGACCGAACATCATCTGGCAGTCTTGGTTTCTCCGGGCATCTCCAGTTCTTACTAGACGTTCTGGAGCGTCTGGTCTTGGACAACGTAGGACGACATATCATTTTCAAAGAACCGGACTATCCTAACCTTCAAGACCAATCTGAGGTATGAGCCCTTGGGGCTGCATACATCTGGCCCACACCCTAACTTGTCGCCAGGATCAACAATTACAAAATCGGTTCACTAAACTCGTAACTTTGAGGAACGCGTCACGGAGCATGACTCCTGACCCCCGACAGCTAGCTAGTTACATTGACTTTTCTAGGCTCAGCTTGATGGAAACCTTCAGAACGTTGGACAACTTTCGGTCTGAAGCGGACGAGTTACTCCGACATGCCACTGATGCACGCGGGACAAACCTAGGAAATGTTGCGTCACTTACGAATGAAGAGAGGAATTTCATTGAACGAGCGAGTTATCTCAATGACATGTCTGAGAAGTTGCACAATCTACTAACAAGTAGCATTTCGTGTTCCGGAGTGCACACCGCTCAACTTCACCTATCAGGTTTCCTGGCTCCAGAAGCCACTTTCGATTTGCTCATTTCAGAATGCGGGAAACGGTATTGGAACTCGGCTACATGCAGAGGGTTCGTGAACCCTCTTATCTTTAATCCGCGCCGTTCATTTCGTTTGACAGGATAACAGGACTGATGGTTCCATGCGAACTGCAGAGCGTGACCCGGCCCAGCCGATGCTTTGTGCTCAACAGCAAGATCAAGCAACCTCGAGGCACTTCTGTATTACATTTGACCAGAACAGCATGTGCGACCAAGGATCCAGCGAATGTGAAGCACACAACCCAGACCGAGATCCGACACTCCGCGACCTGATATTTCGAACGCCGCACGACGCTAATCTTGGGCTCATGGCACAGGAAAAGCAAACGATCGAACTTCTTATCGCTTGCTCACTACTGAATCTTGATACGAGCTGTTGGATTCGTCTGGGTTTAGACACGAGGAAGATTTCGGTCCGTATGACACACCCAGCCTTGGATCTCTTGACACGCTGGAAACCACACATCGCCTGTTCCATACCAGCGAGTGACGATCTGGGCGACGAGAATGCTGCTGTGCTCTCTTTTGGTATTCTTCTCATGGAGATGGAAGCAAATCGAGCCGCAGAGGCGATGGGGGAGGATGAAGGCTGGGTAAACAGAGAGGAAATCTCCCGAGAGCATGTGCTAAAGCACATCCTGAAAGAGTGGGCAGATAACGTCGACGACGAGTGCAAGGACATTGCAACATCTTGCCTTCTTTTCCCACAACTGTCTGCGAAGTTCTATGACCCGCTATTGACGCAGGACATGAGGCGGACGGGAGCAATATACAAGTACATTGTCGCACCTCTTTTCCGGATGGCGACTCGGAAATTTCGCAAGCTTTCTCAAGTCTTTGAAGGCATTCCGAGGTCTACTTGTAGTCACCTAGATTTACGTGATCACGGCTTCGATGAACCAGCCTCCAATATAGTTTTATTCGATGGCCATGTGGCAGTGTCGGACACACAGCAGTAAGTAACTACACTCCATCGCCAACTGGTAAGAATCCTTGCTGACATGTTCTGAAATTGGCAGACAAAGAAAAAGTGCCAATACATTCATGTTCAATCTCGGAAGGTTCGCAACCAAAATCCAGAATTTGACAGACGATTCGACTGTGCCCGTCTCTGCCCCTTGGCGAGCAAACAAGATTCGCATTGCGATTCTTGACACCGGCATCGATGTAAAAGAAGACACACTCTTGGCGACTGCGCTCGAAGAAGAACGCATCAAGAAGTGCTGCGGGTTCTTGAACGACTCGGACTCGGATCCGGATCCTACCGACTACCAGGACTTCAACGGCCACGGAACACATGTCGCGAGGCTGGCGTTGACTGTCGCTCCATCTGCAGAAATTTTTATAGGTAAAATTTCCAACGATATCGTGGTCCGTGTCCAAGATCTGCACCGAATAGCAAGGGTTAGTACCAGCACCTAAGGAATCAAGGAATCCCGACAACTAACAGATGATGGCATATTAGGCCATCAGGTGGGCCACAGAGAAGAAGGTCAATATCATTTCAATGTCCCTCGGCCTCGATAGACGAGACAAAGAGATCGACATGGCAATTCACGCAGCGGTTAATGCGAACATAAGCATCTTCGCCGCGAGTACCAACGGCGGTGGTAACAAACCACGCGCATACCCTTCGAGAAGGAAGAACGGGGTTATTTGCGTCCATGCTAGCGACGGCTTGGGCAATGACGGGGGAATCAGCCCTACGCCACTGAAGAAGCGGGACAACTTCACGACGTTGGGCATCGCTATTCCCTCAATTTGGAAGAAAAGCCCCATAAGTATTTCAGGGACGTCCTTTGCAACGCCCATTGCCGCTGCATTGGCGGCGGACGTACTCGAGTTTGCTCGACACAAATGTAACTTTAACAAGCACCAACAAGATGTACTATATCATTTTGACGGCGTTCGTCAGATTGTCGAGCTCATGGTGGAAAAAGAAGCCAAGACACGCGGTGGCTACAGTTATGTCACGCCATTTCATCTGTGGACAGCGAAACGATCCGATGCTAAAGTCGCCGAAATGATTGTCGAGATTGTCAACTTTTGAAGCGGCAGCAAGTGATCGAAGAGCGGAGCCGTAACAAAGTTTGTATACCCTTGAGTGATAATCACAAATAGAACTGTTTAATACAAAATGCAGTCCAAAACTTCCCCTCTTTGAACTCCAACAGAAAGACTAGCTAAGAGGTCTGAACTTCCAACTCCTTAGGCAACATCCAAATCTCATCTCCCTCAAAACACTTGACCAGCCCAGGTTGGTTATAGTCCTCGGGTTTCACGATTACGAAGTTGGTCGACTCATCCTCCAACGCCCCGTCATTTTCACCGTAGAAGACAGCTCCGGAGATGACATACTCACTCTTCACCTCTGTCTTGCCAAACAACCCCGATTTTCCATGGTAGATCTTCAGGCACTGTATGCCGACCACGATGTCGCTCGATTCTGTGAAAGCGTAGACAGGTTCATTCTCCAATGTCCCCTCCGCTTTGGGTCCGATTTGCATGCCAACTCCTCCAGGGTGACTGACGCCCAGTTCTGCTTTGCCCTTGACCCCAGTCTTCTTCTCCATTCTCACCGTCACGCCTTTGCCGACTTTGACTCCGGTGATCAAATAAACGGGCCTTTTGTAGCACGAGCCTCTCAAGTAGTCATTCACATCAATCAACTTCAGGCAGTCCGATATGTACTTTTGGCTAGGGTAGAAGAATACCGTCTCGACGCTCTCGAATTGGTAGCTGCACACACATATGTTACCCTTGATCCGTTTGAAACGTCGAGAATGGAGCTGTTGAACCGGACGGTGCATACCTATCGGAGTCGCTCTGTTCCGCAGAGATGCTGGCTTCTCCCCCGGTGCCCTCGAGGCCCATGACCTTGGCCCACAGCCCGAGTTCGCCGGTCTTCAGCTTTTTTCTTGTTGCAGTGAATCCTCCCTTACGATCCGTATATGGTATCGGAATGGGGACCCGCTCCGCCTCTCCTTGATTGAGCGGTCGCATCTGTTCTTTCTTATGGAAATCCCGCAGCACTGTTCCCAAATGGAATGGCCCTTTGGGAGGAGGCGGGATAGAGAAGTTCGGGGGGAGGTGGTACGTAGCTTCCATTGTCTTGGACGGTCGTAGCAACTGGTTTTTGAGGGCGATTCAAAGATCTCTTCTCGGATGAACTGAGAGTGTCTATGTAAAGGGGGTATCTCTGTTTAATTTATTATATACAAGAATCTGTGTGACTCACTACCTACGATGCTATATAGTTTATTGTACAGTTTGATATGTTTTATGTTTCTGTTTGGTAGACGTTGAGCGCGCGTTACTCACTATCTTGTTATCTCAGCACAAATGCGGTTTGGTATATCACTTGAAATAGCACTTGACATCGCACTTAACGTGCCAATTAATCTACTACATGGTGTATAGTCCAACGTGTTACTTGATAAATAAGTTAAATACTGCAGGCTATCAAGGTGAATCGCCTATAGCGCGGCATAGCGTAGTTAAATTATGAAAAGTCACTTGCTTCAAGTTTGCAACCTAACGAGAGAGCTTTCCCGTGCACGAAGGACAGATCAATTGCCTCTCACGGTCAGCCGCCTGGATTTGCCCCCAGAAGTTGCCAATGTCAAGCGGTCCGATTGCGCATGACAAACGAGGGCCAACAAGCGAGATTCAGCTAGCGAGATCCATCAAGCAAGGGGCAACACCAACAAACGAGGTCTAATGACCGAAATTGAAGTTTCGCTATTAGAAATAAGACAAGTTCATACGTCCCTGCAGAGAAACGTTTGTTGGTCCTGCCATCAATCCTTTGATTCTTGACATGGAGAGGACAACATGAGCAGAAACAACTAGCCCGGTCCTGCTAGCGAGGTGATTGCGTTGTAAGATGAGGGTTTCTTACTGCCGGACGTAGCAGAAAATGGCAAACGGGTTGAGCCAAGCTTTTACTCCCAAGACAGCGAGCTGTTGCGTGTCTTTGTGAAACACTGCTACAGTTGGGAAAAGATAATGATGGGGGCGGGTAATTCAATGACAATAGTCTTGGATGTGTCGGTAACATACCTCCAGCTCTTGTTGAACTAGTACATCTGCTTTGAATGACCTATAAATCCTTTTTCACCTGGGTAAAGAGAGTGCAATTGCATAGAGTTCTTCTTTCCTCAAAGAACAGTTTCCGAGAGCAGGGTAATGTTACTACTGAACAGGTCGGCTCTTAGAAATAGAGAGCTGACTTAAAGCGCGGAAGACGGATTAAACGATGATGATCGATAGAATATGTATGCATTGAATTACCCGATAAACATCCTCTTGCTATTCGAGCACGCCTCTTTTTCACATCCTAAACACGTCTGTTCCAATTGCCTCGAAGCCCTCATCCCCCCGTCGATGTGCTCTTGAACAATACTCGCCAGTGCGTTGATGAAAACCTCCTCCCCATTCAAGCTCGCCGCTCGGGTTATGGTATCACTGTGCCCCGACTCCTCGATCAACTCCTTGTCGATTTCGTACAAGGTCTCGACATGATCCGACGTGAAGGAGATGGGAACCAGGACGAGGTCCCTTTTGCCGCCGTCGGCAAGTGTCTTGACCGTCTCGGCGGTCTGGGGGCCTAGCCAGAGCTGGAAGCCGACTTTGGACTGCCAGCAGATGCGGAAGGGGTTTGAGAAGTTGAGGCGTCGCATTATTGCGTGGACGGACGCGGCGACTTCGGTAGAATAAGAATCACCTACTGGTGTTAGAGAAGATTGCAGCCTCGAGCAGTGTAAAATGAAGACTGTGGTACCTTTCGTGACTGCGCTCATGGGCTGACTATGAGCGGAAAATATTATTGTCACATCATGTCTCCTCTGTTCTGGGTAAACTCGAAGCTGGGCCTCGATGTTTCTCGCAAAGGCATCTACAAAGCCTGGATGCGTAGGCCATCGATCAATGACGCTCCATTGAATACCACGTCCATGCTTCGCATTACCTTCAAGTCTTTCTCGCAGCTGCCAAAGCTCGTTCAGAGAGCTCCCCGCCGTGCTACACGAGTACTGCGGGTATTGGGAAAAAGCAATGGCTCTGCCTCGTTGGCCGAACCCATCGGCCAGGAGTGCGGCATATGTCTCCTCGGTCAAAGGCTTGGCGTAGCGGAATGCAATGTACGGCTTGTGCGGTGCTGTCGCGGGCGAAATCTTGTCGAGGAGCTTACATACTTGACTGACCTGATACTCTGACCACTTACGTATAGGCGAACCGCCGCCGACGGCTTCATACTGCTTCTGGATCTTGGGTGTTCTGGTGCGAGCGATGAAGGAGGCTATGTATCGCTGGAAGCGCCCTAGAGGGATCAAGTCCGAGTCGGACTGATTGAGTAGTTAGCCACTTGTATTTGCGAGGAATATGAGAAAACCCTTTACGAAAAGTCTCAACAAATAGTCACCGACGTCGCTTGTCGTTGCTGGACCTCCCATGTTGAGGAACACGATAGCCGTCGGTCCCGCTAATGATCGGGATATCTGACGAGCCTGAAAACTGCGAACAATCGACAGAGGTCGAGTGGCGACACGTCGCGTCTGGGAGAGGAAACCAAGCATAGCTGGTGGATGGTTGAAGAGGGTTGTTTGAGATGCTGAAATGTCTGCGAGTAGCAACCAACGGTCCTTTCGAGCATGGGCAAATCTCGCTTGTCACCGCGTGTAACCCTCAAGTGGAGTAAAAAAGCAAAGCAGCCAACGACTTGATGGAAGTGGACGTTGTAGTAGTAACCTTGTAATCTACGATGCAGCGGCGCACAACGACAGCATGCTCGGCTCGTAGGAACGCGAGTCTGGCCATGAAAGGATGATCGATCCCGGACAAAGATCTCTAGAAGAGTCTCTCGAGGCCGTCATGGGTCATCTCTATCCGGATGAAGGGAATAAAAGGCTCTCATCGGTAGAAACCTATTCCAAAAGGATGGCTATAGCCAGTTCGAGATGGGAGATGCGTTGGTCACAATTGGATGTCGAGAGGAGAGATCCTCTAAAGTCATAACTGTTTGCCTGAGTTGAGCAGCTACTTTAGTTTATGTCGAGTGCTGGGTTTGACCCAATTCCCAGATCGTTTGCGTTACTATGCTCGAGAGGCTAATTTTTTCGTGCTATGGCAAATGTTCCCGGGCCACTCCTTGGAGCCATTTCGCCGGTAGGTCCATCGCCGCTGATATCGACGTTCTTGAAAGCAAACGCTAATGTGTTAGCAGCTTTGGATCATGTCCTCGTTGCGACGACGGCGACTGAGTCCAGACATTGCGAAACTACACAAACAATATAGTTGGTAGCCTCAGTCCGTATCTGCCGTGATACCAGTGTCTTTGGCGAAAACAGGGCCAATTGTGCGAATAGCACCAAACGAGATATCATTCGCGACGGTAGAGACCTTGGACATGATTTACCACGGAATGAATCCCACTAGGAGCGTCTTCACTAAGCGAGGTACCTTGCAGGATATCACCACCAACTTCATCCTCCCAGGACCCAACTTCATTACCATGCATGACAGGGCCCTATATAGGTAGGTGAAGAGTCGAATCGAGCCGGCTTTCACACCCAGGGCTCTGTTTCAACAGGAGCCTATCATGAATGCTCACTTACATGAACTTTGCAAGCGGCTTGATAGCTTAGCAGGCCAGAACAAGGGCACTGTGAATCTTACGGAAAACATATCGACAATGCTTTGGAACATGGTGTCCGACTTGGCATTTGGTGAGCCTTTGCTCGAAGGACAAAGAGGTAAGCTATTTCTATGATCACTTTTCTCTCTATGATGTACCAATCGCAGCTTCACCAAGGCCCATTCGAGAGATTTGTGGAAAACTGCACCGGAATGTTTCAAGTGGTCGAGGCGATGAATTATTGTTTGCCTCTGGTTGGGGGTCTTCTCGGCTTGCTCTTGGAATCAATGCCGTACCCTGTCACCTCTGGGCATATAATAGAAGCAAAAAAACTGCGAGAGTGAGTGACCAACTCATATGCATATACGAGTAGTCCAAGGTTATTGGAGCTCAGCTGACGGAGGTACAGATGCATGGCGAAAGAACATGAGCGACGAGATTTCCTCACTGCAATTATGGATGATGCAAAGACTTCCGGGCTTCACCTTACGGACAGGGAGTTGCAAAGCAACGCCGCCGCCCTGTTGTAGGTACATGGCTCTATACACATCGTATGCCTGTCACTAATACCCATAATTAGCATGGCTGGTTATGGCACAACGGCCATCTCCATATCGGGGATACTCTACCAGATTCTTCGCGAACCGGCGCATATGCAGCGCCTCAAAGACGAGATGTACGCCACTTTTCAGTCAGCAGATGAAATCGAGGGCTCCCGGGCCCAGCATTTGCCTTGGTTGAACGCTTGCATCAACGAGAGCCTACGTTTGCTGCCCCCGATCAACACCCGATTTGCGGGTCGTACGTCTCCCGGCGCGACGATCGATGGGCTTTTCGTACCGGCAGGAGTCTACGGCTTTGCGGACGTTTTCATCATACAGAGATCCGACAAGTATTGGGCCAAGGCCACCGAATTCCACCCTGAAGGCTGGTTGGAGACTACTGCGAGATCGCCATATGCGAATGACATTAGGGCTGCTTTCAAGCCGTTCCTTCTCGGCACCAGGGCTTGCATAGGCAAACAAATGGCCCTACAGACGTTGAGGCTCACTTTAGCTCATCTGGCTTACCGACACGACTTCAAAATGTTCAGCAAGAAGGACCTTGTGTGGGAGCGTGATGTGCATTCCTCCTTGGTATGGACGGATTACAAGGTCATGGTACAGCTTAACTGTGTGAAACGAGCTCAAAACTAAGGCAACGGTGCCAGAACCTGTTGAACGGCTTGTAAATAGTCTTGTACGAGCAATGGACAAAAGACACGCGTGCTTGTGGCGACGAACCAACGAATACTGCAACAAGACGCCGTCATCATCAGTAGTACAAATATTATTACCGTACAGTTACGATGTAGAATTCAAACAAGATTACTCACGCTAAGACAACAGAGCGAGACGCTTAACAAACAATGAAACATGCAAGTAATTGTCGAGCAACGGGCGCTGCGTGTAAGCCACAACAGCAAATCTCACGGGGGAGGTAGCTCAACCCGGGGTCAGTCCACGAGTCCAGCGATAAGTGACAATAAGCCTCACAGCACAGACGGTGAAATTTTTTCAGAGACACATGATGTCTGACAGGGAGCTGATAACTTCTGTATGAGTACGCATACTTCTCTGGCTTGGAAGAGCTTCACGAGAAACCTAAGTTGAGGTGGAGATGTAGCGGGCCGTAGCTATCAGAAACAAGGTCCTACCAACACCAACGTGGCTGAGCCCCGATGACTGCAGCTGGAGCTATGAGCCATGCTCAGTATGAGTGCGGGTTATGGCAGCCGTCGAAAATCTCGTTCTGGTGCAGTCCTGTGCAAGGCCATAAAATAGGAGTTCCCGCGGGGCGCAATGTTACGGCTTTCGTTCTGTCACACCACATCGTTAAGATACAACACAACAGCTTCGGACAAAGATGGCCAACTTGGCTGTAGACCTGACCAAAGGTATGGCGGCAGTCTTGGAAACATTCGACTTGCCGGCCGAGAGCCAGCGCAGACTGGGAGCTCCGCATCCACCCGAGACGGTTATTCCACTCGCCTTGCCATCAACGGCACAGGACATTGGCCTCAACCGGGTTATAGCTCTCATAAAGCATCTTCAGTCCCAAGGTGAGGGCCTCCTCACTCGAAACTCGTTGTGCATGGCACACTGCTCTTCCGCGGCCTGCCCATCAGAAACGCCGCCGACTTCAGTAAATTTCGTCCACGCCTTCGGATACAAGCCACACGAGGTCATCGGGAACGTCATCATACGGCCCGAGAAGGCGCCCAATGTAGCCCCGGCCAACGAGGGACCGCCGAGTATGCGCATCTACAGCCACAAGGAGTCAGCGCAGCTTCCCCATGTGCCGGGATACATCTTCTTCTATGGCCATCGTGTCCCGGCGAGGGGGGGACCGGAGGCGAAACGCCTAGCTCATCATCGCTAGAGTTGTTCCACCGCGCCAGCCAGGAGATGCCGACCTTTGTTGCTTATCTGGCTTCGAGGGGGGTCCTCAGCATCGTCACGTATAAGACGGGGAAGCAGTATCCTGGCGGACCGACGTCGTTGCAGGCGTTTAGGAAGAGCATACTCGAAAACGATGATCGGGACACCTGGCTCGTCTGGCTGCCATCACCGATGAGATCCGGGTCCCGCACGCCTGGGAGCTGGGAGATGTGCTGGTGTACGATAACGTTGCAGCACAACACGGGCGCGAGCCTTGGGTCAGCGACCAAGGTGATCGGGTAATCTTGGCTAGCTTGTTTGACGGAATCGAGGTGCCGGGAGCGTATGGGGATGCAGACTGGGCTCGGACTACGCCTGCAGCGGCCGCATAAGTCTCGAACAGAGGGTTTGGATCTGAAACTGACAAAGGAAAGCTGAATTGCCTTCTCGCACCAACTTTAAGGATCCTGAGCTCCGCTGAAGCCTGTTTCGAGCCACAGGCGGCACGGGGAGGAATTGGACTTCTAGGAAACGCATAGTTGCGTCGAGGATAATCTAGTATAGTCTTCCACTAAACCATCACTTCGCGCGGATCCAGATTCCTCTTCTTATATGAAGTAATGTGAAGCTACCGTAGAGATAAAGTCTGATGAAGTAACGCAAGCAAGGCTCAACGAGTGAACTTGACACCTGTTAGACCATGGGACAGTCATAATCTCCATGTAGCGCCTCCACGAGCACTGTTGTCGTTGGTCAAAGACGTAAGGTAGTTCCAGAATAATTCATCTCGTGTTTTTGAAAATGCTGATCTGACACTCTGGTTCATAACGATGCAAAGTGGACTACGTACACAGACGATGCTGCTTCGGTTGCCATTATGCTCGGAGTACCGAAGACGCGTCAAGTCGAAAGACCGCAAGGACCATCTCCGCACGCATATACGACTTGTCCTGCCGCCAACAAGGATGGACCAGATGAATGAAGCTCTCGGTTATTTAATCATGTCTTGTGGCTCCCTAGTCTACCTTTGCAAGCCTTGATAGATCCAAAAAACAGTCCGGGTGAATTCTACGCGTTTCTCGTATCTGCTCGTCAATGTCATCCACGTCCTCCACAATATCCCCCTCCTGCTCAAACCAGATACATACCATAAACAGTTGAGCCCAAGTCAGCAAGAGCCCCGTATCGAGGTCCAGGAATCTGACATTCTGTGCAGGACAGGGTCCATATCCCCCGATAGCCGCTATTGATCCCCATTTTATTATCTGTCCTCTTATAGCCACGTGCAGCTCTCTCAGAGCCGTGAAATCCTCAAACATTTTATGGCTGTAATAGCACATGTAACTGTAGCACATGTCACCTCGAGATCCGCCTGGCACTTCGAACCTGAGCCGTTGAATTTCCGCCTCGTGCGGCGCCAGCCGTTCCACCCTCTCGTCCGCCATGGAGATCATGTCCTCTTGAAAGTTGATCCAGATGTACCGGACCTCGAATTCGCCGGGCAAGGTGGTGAGGAAGGCTCTGCGGTAGGGAGCAAGCCGGCGGGACTCTCGGCAGGCGTGCATGAGGCCGGGGGGGCGGTGTTGGCGAAGTATAGTCGCTGCGGCGATAGTAAGCCGCCGTCGGTGTTATGTGGATGTGGACGAGGCGTGGGCCGGCTGCCAAGTTCCAGATCATGCCGCGAAGCTCGGGAGGGAGACGCGCAAAGGGATGGAACGACGTCGCCATTGTGAAGGTTCAAAGTGCAGTGAGGGGTGGAAGATGATTCTCGCCTCCGCAATGAGCCCGCCTCGTTTATAGGCGTACTTGAACAGCGATGTCGGAGCCTGGAGCAGGCACACGTGTGAAGAATGGATATGCACACCAAATCAATCTAGACCTATAATACAAAGTATTGATTTTATTTTTTTGAATGTATTCTAATTATATTTTAGCCAAACGTAATATATTAACCTCACTCCTTAGGAAGCCCACACTAAATTTCCATAGTCCTAGAACCTCGAATATTAGTCGTCTTCTAGATTTGGTGTACATATTATTTTTTTTTCACCTGTAGGGCAGGGCACCTAAATAATTTGCAAGCTTAGGCACTCGCCACATTCGCTGGTTCCGTCTAATGTCTCCTACCCTATTCATAGATATGTGCGTTCTCCCATCATGGTTCACAAAATCTTCCTGACGCCGCATGTTTGATATTTGGCGTGAAGATGTCTGCGTTAGCAATTGGACTTTTGCGCTGTGTAACTCGAGAGACCATTTTCTGCCACTGACCTCACCTTGGGCGGGCAATGGTCAACGACGCCATAGGCGATAGGAGGTCTAGAATACACTGTATCGTGTGCAGTCAACTATAGTTCTACAGCCCCCGTTGGAAATGACGCCTCAGGTTGTTGATAGAAGCAAATCCTCGTATTCTCTTGTCTACCGCTGTTGGGGCCTAAGGCAACCGCGCCAAACAATTCCCCGCACTCATCGCTTCACCTCTCTTCAAAAACACTCGATAGAATCAGCAGGCCTGAGAGCTTCATCCCCTTCATTGCCTCGTTCTACCCAAGCCCTCGTCAACACCGCTCCTCGGCTTTTCTAACTCGCAACGTCGATTCCCTTCATGTCACACGCAACAACAGGCCACCGGCCCGAACCGATCGAAAGCGCGTGGAAGATCATCCCAACTTTCCAGTCTCGCGATATCGACGCCACCGTGAAGTTTTATACGGAGGAGTTGGGCTTCTCTCTGGGTGGTCTTTACAACCATGACACTGCTGGGAGCAGTGATTCGGAGGAGCCTATTTCAGCTTCCGAGGCCACGTTCTGCTCCATCGCCGCTGGCAAAAAGGCGGCGGCCAACATCTACTTCTTCAAGCCGAAGACCGAACAAGACTTTCAGCCTTGCGGGGTGATGATAGCGCTCGGTACCGATGAAATCGACGATTTGTATAACAAGTTGCTTGCCAAAGGAAGTGATAGGGTGCGAATCACGAGTGCAATTGCCGATGAGCCATGGGGGTATCGCCAGTTCGCCATCTTGGATAATGAAGGCAATCGCCTTACATTCTTCAGATTCCTGGAGGGCGGAAATCCTGGAGAATAATTCAATCGACACCGGAGCCTTCTATAACGGTGGCATTCTCGAAGGACGTTGCGGACTTTTGCGCGTATGAGCTTCACTCACGCGAACTGAAGTTCCAATAATCTCTTGAGCCTTTGCATTATCGAGAGCAGTTGGTGACAAAACACAGCAGGTGCCGGGTTCACCCATCGATATGGTCTGTCTCCTATTGCATCTACTCTTCTTCATTATCGGCCACCTCCCACTCCATGCTCAGTGGCTTCTCGCCGGAACCCACCGCTCCATAGGAGACACCCGTCGATGCTAAGCTACATTATATAGATCGTTCCAAAAGAAAAGCTTACGGAGCATTCCCTCATACTCCTTCTTCCCCTCGAATTGAGCATAACTCTCCCTTCGGGGCGTCCTAATCCGTACGTGGACATCTCGCGCAGTTTTCCAACCGAAGAAGCCAGCCATCTCCCAATCCACCAAGCCGACAATCTTGCCAGCGTCAACGATGCAGTTGGATTCCGTAAAGTCATTGTGCATGAGGCAAAAGTCCGGATCTTGGTTTTTCTCGGAGAAGATGATGTCTGCCTCCTCCTGCCGGATGCGATTGCTCTGTACGGGGTCGGGTTCTGGGACAACATAGGACCGCGATTGTTGCGATCGCTCTGATGGAGGCTGGATTTGACGCAGGCAGTGAAGGGCCGCGCGAGCCTGATCTTTGAAGTCGTTCATCTCCTCTTGGCTTAGGTAAGGGTGGGCAACCGTAAGTCCAACTCCTGGTATCCTTTCCTGAACCAACACGTCTCGGCCACGGATCTATCCAGGGAGGTTTGTCAGTGTTCTTTGCTCCGTCCCGAAACCACAACGAGGAGACTCACCTTTCCAACAAAGTAGATCTCTGGGACCTTGATGCCCAATTCAGCTAACGGTGCTCGGGCAAGAGCGATTGCCGCAACCTCGTTCGCGTCGTTGTAAGAAAAGTCGCGCGTGTGTTTGTGCAGATGGCCCGATTTGATGATAATGCTCCCAATGGCGAACACATCGCGCCCTGCCTCTTCCAGCTCATTCTTATACACGGTGTTTGAATCGCTGCACCGAGACAGAACCTGCTCCCAATACTCGAGAGACTCTGGTGAGGTCGACTTGAAATGCTCGCGTGCTGGTTTGAAGTCGTCCGGCTTGGGACCATAGCGACCGTAAAGCGGACAATCGGCATAAAGGTCAGTCTGCGGGATTTTGGCCGGATCAGTCTCGTATGGTGATGATATTTGAGGCGCCATGATTTCTCAGAACGTAGTGAAGAATGAGAAGCAAGAAATTCTGGTCATGAGTTTGTTGCGTCGGAACGATGTCGAAAGGCGGTGTTGAGTGCGTAGCGGAGCGCACTAGTCAGCCGCTGGGTTGGGACCAACATCCTTTGGCGAACTTCGAGGTGGACCTGTCAGGTTTCATGCGTAGCGTGGATCTCATTTTGAACTAGAGTATAGGAGCATCTTCCAGACGAGCAACATCTTTTGTGTCGTTATGAAAATCGCAGAGAGTTGTTACGTCGAACTGCAGAGATTGTCCAATATTGTTGAAGTTACCCGCAGGAACGCAAGTGTGTACGTCGATCAGGCCTGGGATCAGTATACAATTGGACCGGGAAACTCTTGGATTTTTTTGCTCAAGTTCATTTAGTTAGCCACGGCCAACTCCTGTGACATTCCCGTCCCCAACGAAGACATATCCCTCATTGATGAACTGGAAGTCATAGAAATTCTTGACATCTCCAGTCGCAAAAGTGTCTCGGGGTTGTATGTTGACTCTCCGTGGCTGGACCTTTCGGCATAGTGGATGATGACTCGCATTGTATCAGGAGTATAATATAGTTGTGAATTTCGGAACTTCCGCTCGGGGAGGTAACGATTTCGGAATCTATGTGGAGTCTCGGCGCGGCATCCCTCGTTATCTCCGCTCCGGCCGGACTCGAGCGCGGGGCGGAGATCCGAGGAGGACGGCGGAAGAACGAGGTCATGCAATCGAGGGGCGGTCAGAGTCTTGATTCTTCGATAGCCTAAAGCTTGACGTTGCTAATAGCTCAGCAAGTAAAAGCTTCGAACGGACCTTACTCGCGAGCTGCCTATCCACAATATAATGACAACGGTTCCCTTCGGAAATGCCGGCTGCAACGTCTCCGCTTTCCGGATTTCCGCGTCGGCAAGGTAGTTCAATCGCGACCTCAATCTTGAACCTCGACGAGCTTCACTCTCCTATTCACCGCTCGTACACTATATTCCGAACTACTCGCGTCCCGTGACGCCATGGAACCACGCGGAACCAAAAGGACTAGATCCTCCACCTCGGTAGACCCAAGCAAGCGACGGGCCCCGTACGCTCTTCGTGCATGTACGGCTTGTCGGCGGCGGAAAGGGAAGTGTGGCGGCCAACAGCCATGCGACTACTGCGACGTTCGGGGACATGATTGCATCTATGAGGGCGGCTATGTGGTCCAAAGAGAGCCCGAGGAACAACCAGTTTCGCTGAACAAGGGGCTTGATCAGGCTCTCCAGCCTTTACAGCAGTTGCCAATCGTTGATGACGGTGCTCTCTCTTCTAGTAGCCTAGCTGCCGCCATTCACGAAGCGCCAAGTTTGGCAAGCGAGGATATCATTCCGTAATTCTCCCAGCACTCTTCTCGGCGGTAAAGTCGGCTCATTTCGTTTGCTTAGAACCCGTTCCTCTCTCACAGGGTTACTTGCGAGTCTCCGCGCTCAGCTGAACCACGTCGAGTCTATTCTCGAAGCACATAACGAAAGAACCCCCGTTTCAGAAGTCACACTCTGGAAAGGTTTGCCCTCCCCCAAACCGTTGCGCACAACCGGCCAGTCAACGGACGAGTCAGGCATCCGCTGCAACCAGCGGCAAGCAAGTCGGGAGGATCACAGCTCGAAAGCTGCGAGCCGTGGCTTTTACGGTCCTTTGAGCCCCGATTACAGTATGGACCTGGTCCAGATAAAGTTGCGTGAGCGAGGATACCTGACACCATCGCCTCAACGACCAATGCTACCGAGCAACGGTGGCGACGTCTTACCGTCATCGGCTGGTCATTGGCAACCCTCCTGTCACTATGACCGGCACCAGTTATTGCAGTTTCGATCTTTTTTGACCTTGCAGGAAGCTCAGGACGCCGTCCATATGTATGACGAAGTCGTGGGAGAACTGCATCCGTTCGTCGACTCCAAAAAGATTGGAAGCCATTTAGACTTCTGGTACTCGTATCATTCCAGCCAGTCTCCTACCAGCTCAGAGCAACAACCTGACGACGAGGATCTTATTATTCTGGTTCTCATGCTGGCAACGGCAGGGAGCGCTCAAGTAGACCCGCTACATAGAAAGCTGGCATCCGTTATGCATTCCAGCTTTGAGCACGCTGCCAATGCTGCAGTCACATCTTGTGCAACGACCATCAAGCAAGCGACCATCGCGTTACTATTAGTAAGCCCTGCAGTCTATTAACTTTCTCTCTGAAGATCTGGATATACTGAAGACCTGGTGAAGGGTTACTACTATTTCTCATACGATTTGCCACGCCTTGCCCTGAGAATGTGTGGCGTAGCTGGACGCGTATTAATGGAACTTGGTTTTCACAACAGCGATGTGTTAAAGAATGTTTTAAAATCAGACGACCAGCGTAGGGAAGTCTCTACAATAATTTGCTCCGTCATCATACTCGATCGCCAATGGAGTGTCATGACTGGGTTACCGTCCAACTTTTCGACTGCCTCATTCAGTCCGACGTCAGCGTATGTTGTAAGTGCCTCAGTCCTCAGACATCCATGAAGATAGAAACGACCCTTCCTTGTAGGATTTAACCACAGCATGTATCGAATGAGCAGTAAGAGCAAGAAACTAATAATGACTAACAGAGTGACGCACCTTATACCAAGGCCATGTGCATGCTCATCCTCATCACCGACATGTTCTACGAGCCCGTGTCTAATGCAGTTAGAGGTGGCAGCTACTCGGATGATGATGCCATCGACCTCTTAGACTTTCAGATTGGGCAATGGCAGAAGAAGTCTGTAGGAGACAGAGACATCCATCACATGGAGGCTTGGTTCGCAGAGCCATCGACCATACCTCCTTCGTGGGTGTTACTGGTGATATTCAAAGCCGCGTCCATAAGGAGTCTCTTGTTTCGGCCCTACTTCTCCCCCTCAACTGACGTCGGAAAAAGCAAGCAATACCTTCTGCCAGCTATGGAGCTGGCTTCAAACGTCACGCAAGCTTTGTCTAAGCTCGATAGCTTGACGGCTATTTACCGAAACCAACGTCCGTACTACCAACACATTTTAGCCTCCATCTGCGCCCTCATGTTCCTTTTACTAGGTTATGTCGAAGAACATCGATCGGCCCTCGGCTCAGACCTGCCACCAGCATACGACAACCAGATCCGCCGTTGCCTCCATACAGCTTCTAAACTGGCCGAGAAGTACGCCGGCGTGTCCAAGGAAGCCAATACTCTGGGAAGAAGAATATCAGAGGTTTCTGACGCCCTGGATACCTGCATCGCGGCCCCCAAGCGCAATCTCGCATCAGGGGTTCCTCCATCGGCACCCCAACCAGCCTCGTTCCCTTGTATAGAGGCCCGAGGAGATTCCGGCGTGGTTTCAGGAAATTCTACTTGGGAAACCTATCCAGACTTTTTTTCTGCGAGTCTGGGGTTAGGATCTTCGATGGACGGCTCTTTTCAAGACATTGAGACTTGGGGGCTACCCAGGTGGCTATCCAATCCAGATAGATATCTATTCCAATGAACGAGCTGCGCTCGGCATTATCAAAATAAAATGTCAGCATTTCGAGAACTCTTGATTCCAGTAGCATGTCATTCTTAGACTTCGGCTAATAGCTTTACGTGCGCAATCAGCTTGATTTCTGTTGAATTGTTCTCATCGCTTGAAGCCTTCCAATTATGTCCCCGCCATCTTAAGTTCTTCCTGTTCTCTGGCGACTAATTTGTCACGTTAAGCTAACCGCAGAGTCGCAATGAACTCCCATAGTTTCGAAAAGGGACTCTGATGAGATAAATAGAAATTATTGAAGGCAGGTGATAGAATTTTCTAACACATAGGAGATTCAAGTTTAAGGTTAACTGGACTAGCTGAAAGCAAGAGACTTTGGAGTAATTATTTATCTAATAATTTTTCATAGAAGAATTGCCAAATTCTTATGGTATCTATAATATAGTCAAGCTCTAACTGTGTCAACCTAAACGAAACAGGTTTATACTATCAGGCGTTTACTGTCAGCTTCAATTCACCAAGCTCAAATTTATCGCTTTTTGGTAATGCATAAATAATGTAGTCAAGAATCGCTGAGTTTCCAGCGCGAGAACCGGGCTCAGCAAGAGTTGAACAGGTATTTACGCCTTCCTACAGGATCAACGGTAACATTATCCGAATTCCTGCGCCTCCTCTTGCTAACAAAGAGCAACTTACTAATATTGACCGGCCGTTCATAATACTAAGGCGCCTTGCTAATTCCATACTCAACGGCAAGCTACGGAGTTTCACAAATAGGCGCTTAAAGCCGCGCAAACTGAACCTGACTGTGGCTATGACCCGGTTTTCCGGATGGCTCCTTGAAATATCGCTACGAGTCGTGGATTAGCTGGAAGCGCTAGTCTGACAAATAACGTAATCTCTATTATCGTGATGTCCTCTTGGGTGGTTTCTGTAGATACTGTGCCGACAATCGATCTATTCCCCATCTCTTTTCTTTCCGTTCTCCCAAACATGTATTCGTCCTACTTCCGGCTTACAACAAGTCCCATCAGTTACGTCTCATATCACCTCTCTCCCGTTCGGAATTGTCAATCGTAAAGCCAGGCTGACTTAAACTACGTCCCTTTACAGAAAGCAATGATACGTAACAGCATGGTAGGGTGTGATAGTCTTATGTGTGCGTGCCTTAGGCACGGTCACCTGACCCTGTCCAGAAAGGCAGGTATTATACCCCTCTGTAGATGCAGACAAGAAAAGACATCCATTTCAACACTTTACATGCCAGACTTGCGTCCCACCAAGAACACCTGCTATCTTGTGTTGAGCAGTGACTAATGAATAATTACTGAAAATGGAGAATTTCACTAAGAAAAAGTTCACCACGTCACGGTCTTTGGTCTACACCTATTACGACTCCAAATCAACGCAGTCCGTCGCTTCCGATAAGCCCTGTCTTCTCTTTCTCCATGGCTTTCCTGACAGCTCATACCTCTGGCACGCCGTCATAGAGCATCTGAACCTCCCAAATCGCATCCTTGTTCCGGATCTCATTGGGTCTGGTGAAAGCTCCAGGCCTACCGAGCCGGCCGTTTTTCAAATCTCTGCCGTCGTCAACGACCTCGCAGAGATTCTAGCTGCAGAAAAAGTGCAGAGCGTCGTGGCGATTGGGCATGATTGGGGATCGGTGATTGCGCAACGGGTGTGCCTGTGGAAGCCAGAGCTCTGCGCTGGTTTGGTGCTGCTCAATGTTGCGTACATGCCACCGAAGACGGAGCCATTTGATCTGGCCGAAGGGAATGCCGTTCTCAAGGCTATCACAGGACATGCGCTGTTCTCTTACTGGGAGCTCTTTACTGGGGACGACGGCGCAAGAGTCATAAACAAACACCTGGATCGATTTTGGACCGTGTTGCACGGTGACCGCGAACACTGGATGCGCGACATGTTCACTGTGCCTGGCGCCATGCGTAAGTTCTTGGAAACTGATGGCGACAGCGAGAACGAGAAAGTTCAGCTGAAAGAGTACGCCTTACCTGGGAAGGGGTGGAAGGAACAGTGGTTCCAAAGTGTTGAAGAGCGTGGTGGGATCGAAAGCCCACTGTGTCTCTACAAGGCAGAAGTAGGTAACTTCGACTTCGAACTGGAGAAGGCACTGGGGTCGGATGGGGCTCGAATTGATGTTCCCACTCTTTTCTTGGGATGCTCGGGAGACGATGTTTGTCTAACAAGCTTGATTGAGGGCCCCAAGCAGGCTGGCCTTCTACCGGACCTCGAGGTCAGGGTGCTGGATTGCGGACATTGGTGTCCGATGGAGCAACCCAAGGAGGTGGCCCGAAGTATATCTGACTTCATTTCAAAGAAAATCTAATCGAATCCGCGGGATAGCAGCTGTCCGTTCAGTCGGAAGCATAGCCAAGCTATTAGTAAGCGAACCTCGAGATGTTACGGCAATTGATAGTCTACAGGCTACTGCCCCGCACATCTATAATCATAATTGCGATAAGTGTTAAGCACGGTTGCAGTTTTTAGCAGCTCAGCCAGTATATCAGATATTTTGTCCCCCAGTCTGAATGCAAGCCTGGATTTTGAAGTTGACAGAACCAACAGCTCACGTGTTAAGTCAACCTCATGCCTTAGGCAGCAATTGATGATTGAGCGCGACTCAATTTCCAATCTCGCGTCTGCCCCTTTTTCTTACTCGATCCAACCAACACACCTCTCTCGCCCACCATCTATCATGGCTTCCACCATCCTGCTACAGAACAGGCCACGCATATTCGAATCAGCTGCTGAGGATGAGGTCAATAATGTGCTGGCAGTCCGCTACCAATTTGCTGCTGCAACCTTCCGAGATTGGCTTTGGGAACAGAAGGACTCCATTGCAGCCGTGGTCAGACATCATCTTCGCCTACACAGTGACGATGTCTGTTTGGTTCTTCCGCTTGAATCATGGATCCAAGGTGGCTACAATGTCTGCGTTTTCGTCGACGTAGTTAAGAATGGCGTATTCAGAAGGCTGGTTTTCCGTTGCCCTCGGCCTCACAAGTGTGCTGAACAGCACTACCCCGGGACCATTGATGAAAAAGTCAACTGTGAAGTGGCTACATACGTATGGATGCAGGAATACTGTTCCGACATTCGGATACCAAGGCTCCACGCTTTTGGCTTCACGGATAATACCCACGTTTGTGTGCCTGTTTTTATTTTTCTACTTGCCCGAAGTGTGCTGAGCTCATCAATCGATATAGTTCACCCACGTCGAGGAGAGTCCGGCCTACGTCGCCATCTATCAATCCTTCTGGCAATGGATGTACCGCCTCCTCCGCTACCCTCTATTGTCCAACTACACTCAAAACACAACCGTTCCATCTATAGGAACCGCCTACGTGCTTCTAGAATGGATCGGTCCCGATACTGGAATCATGCTCTCCATGACTTGGGCTCAACACAGGCACGATGCCAGCCGGCGAACTAACTTGATGCAAGGCATGTCGCGTATTATGCTCTCGCTTGCTCGTATCCCACAAGCGCGCATTGGCTCGTTCCGTTTTCACACAAACGGTACAATCTCTCTCTCGAACCGGCCCATGACCTGCGCTGCCATGATTTTCGAGAACAACGGAATACCAAGAGCAATCCAACCTCGCCAGTCATACCAAAGCACGCATAGTTTTGCATCCGACTTGCTCACATTATACGACAACCAACTTCTCCACGACCCTCACGCTGTTCGAAGCGAGAGTGATGCCCAAGAGCGTATGACCCTGCGGGTCCTGCTCCGGGCAGTTATGCATCGTTACATTTTATCGGATTGGCGGGAGGGCCCTTTCTTGCTACAGCTGACCGACCTTCATCAAAGCAATATCATTGTTGACGATGATTGGAATGTCACTTGTCTGATTGATCTAGAATGGGCCGGCGCGCTTCCTGTAGAATTGATGTCAGTACCATACTGGCTTACGAATTGCAGCATCGATCAACTTGTCAATGAGGAGTACGATCGATTTAATGAGGTACGACAAGCCTTTTTGAGAATCATGGATGAAGAGAAGAAAGCCATTCAGTTTAATCACGACATTCCGATCACAAGGATTATGAACGATGTTTGGGAGTCAAAGGGCACATGGTTTTGGGCTTGTATAAGGTCTCTTAATGCTTGGTTGTTTCTATTTGAGGACCACATTCTTCCCAGATTCTCGTCCAACAAGGACTTCGTTGCCGATTCGAAGCAGGTATCAGCCCTTTGGCAAGAGAATATCGATCAGGTGATACAAGCCAAGGTTGTTGACGAAGAGCGCTATCTAGAGGAGCTGCGGTCGTTGTTCGACACCAAGGAATGAAGAGGTGTGCAAGACGGTAAAGACTGTGTGGTAGGCATAGTACCTAGAAAAAAACAAAACGATTGCAAGGAGGTAAAGACTGTGGTAGGCATAATGGCCTAGAAGAACAAAACGATTTCAAAAAGGTAAAGAGTGTGATAGGCATAGTGGCCTAAGAGAATAAAACAAGCGCAAGGAAATCAAAATCATGATAGACTTAGATGCCTAGCAGGGCCGAAAGCAAGAGGTTTGCTTGGCCAGGAATGATGATTTGTACTGCATCATTTCTTTTCCTTGTTCTCTCGGCGTTTGGCCTTTGATGCTTCGGCGGAGGACAGCATGAGACTCAGGTTTGTTGCGCTGGTCATCACGCCAACTTGTGCGGTGCTGGCGCCCGAGCCGTATCCGCTAGGGTTGGACTGGCCACTGCCGCTGCCACTGCCGCTGCCGCTGCCGTTGTCTGCCATTGTGCAAAGGTTGATGTACCGTGTGGTAACTGGTAGTTGTGAAAGGTCTGGTTGAGACGAGAGTTGAAGTAGAGATTGTGGTGATGATGTTGAAGCTGATGCTGATGCTGGTGTTGCTGGTGTTGCTGGTGTTGCTGTTGATGGTGTTGATGGTGATGGGAGCGGTGATGTTCTGGCTTTCTGGATAAAGGGAAAAGAGGTTTATATACTCGAGAGAGGCCTTCCAACGTACTCATCAGCGATAGCATCGCCTCATCATGCGACAGTTGAAGTCGAAAAAGGGAGGCCATATACGAGGCCATATATGAGGCCTCACGCGCAGAAGATACACTCTCAAACATCACCAACACTACTCATATGATATCACAACGCGGATTTCACGGTCAATATTTCGCCTTGTCACTTTTCAGATGCTCAAATCCCCCTGCATGAGGCCTCGTGGCTGCAAAGTGTTCCGTGGTTGTGGCCGCCTCGACGGCCAACAGACGAGGCGCAGTCGAGATTATACACTTTGAAGCAAAATTCACTTTGAATTCGAGTCCCAAGTATTAAAACGTCTAGGCATCCCATCAACATTTGTACCACGCGATGTTTTCTTCCATTTTTATTTTGAGCGTGTTCATCGCCTCTGTGTCCACTCCCGGATTCCACCTCCTTTGTAGACTTCTAACCAACAGAACATGGGCGTCTTTCGAGGCTCGTATTTCGAATTGGAATAAATGGTTGATTTGCTGATGCCTAACAGGCTGAGGCTTGAGTTTTTGATTTTTCCACTTTCATAATGTTCAAAAAGTGAACTCTGACTGAAAGAACTGACCCTTCCCTACCAACGCAATTCATTCCGAGCTATCTCGAAAATGAAGATTATAACAGCTTATGAAAAGGGCTCTGAAGACCTTAAGATGGGTTTACTAAAGCTAGAACGATAGACTTGGGGGAATTCAAGATCTTTCGGACTGTCGTGGATCATCAGGGACCCCCGTCATCTTTTGCATTAATCATCGATGAGCACCAGAGTGACAGCTAGGTCAGCGACAGCTAGCTAACGTCTATCTCTGCAAGATCTTAAAATCCATTCAGCTTTCAGCTTTCCTCGTATACTCAACAAGTTATTACTTTTCATGCCTTTGGCCTTGACTGTCCAACACCATTCGTAGACAAACCCCCCCCCCC
>JAMYIC010001839.1:83031-105879 GCA_024112705.1 Microcera coccophila
TCATTTGCCCCGACCCCGAAGTCTCTGTCGCGCCGAGCCGTCGCCCGGCTCCCGTTTGGGACTGCAATGCTTCCACCAGGCTTGTTTCATGCCCTCGAGCGATCGATGAGGGAAGAAAGTCTGCGGCAAACAAAACGCGTTACACATTAATTTCCCAACTCGCAAAAGCCACCTCCTCATCAAAGACTCACCAGCATCCCCTTCCAAGACATCTTCTTCGCGCGAAAGTGGCGCAGGAGATCGAGCTCCGTCGTCGACCACGGGTGGTGAGGCAATCCCGCCGCGGCCGTGACGAGTATAATCTGCGACGATTTAGATATACGTGCCACCACCGCTAGGCGCGCAACACGTTTTGCAAAGCACGTACTTGACGAGTCGCCGTCCTCGTCGTCGGCTTCCCCGTCGTCGGGAGCCAGGGCCTCATGCCGGGGCCCTCAGGAAGCGGCGTTCGGCCGCTCGTCAGCGCCTTTCGTTGCCACGGCTTGAGCCAGCCTTCCTGCGATACCCTCATCATGCGTCGTCGTTGTTCTGCGTGGAGAGAGAGACCTCGTCGTGTTTTTTGGCTTGAGAATGTGATGTTGCGGGTAGGACGATCTGAGGGACGAGGGCGGGTGACGAGGCGAGCTGAAAAGGCAAGCTGAAAAGGCGATCTCGGCAGCCTGGAAATGAAGTGAGGCGGCTGGAGATTTGCTGTTCAGTGCTAATATCACTTGTGGCGAGGCCTCTCGTTTATTGACTCGGCAGTCCGTTGCAGATGTCGTTTGCTATCATGCATGACAACGGACGGATCTTTGAGTGAATAAGATTTCATCAAGTTCATTGAAAGGGCTACAAACTGGTATCAAGCCAGCGCAGAGGTTTGACTTCGAATCACGCAACGTGCAAATTAGGAATAGCGAGATCTGCAAAGTGTGCATTAGCCGCCGTTTGATTCATCCTAGTACGATCTCGTTCCTAAATATAGAACCGTGTTCAAACTTGTTTGTTTGTCATTTTTATCCCAAAACTCGGAGAGCATTATAAAGTCCATGGGTTGGCATTCATTTATTTCTATCCAGCGCGCGAAAAGTTCCTCGTACTTCAAGGTAGGGCCATCACCAGTCGGGCCCTGCTCGACTCTATAAACTGAACTCATCCGCGCTATCAACTCAAGGCGGTGGCTCATCCACTAGTTATTTTAGGCCTCATGCAGCACGAAGCGCTTACCAGAAATGGTATCTTCCCAAGGCTAGCATGAAATGCGAGAAGCCGGGAAAAGTTGCTTGAAGAGGTAGCGTTATCGAGTGTTCACTATCGTCCGTCGTTCGTAGACACATCACTTATTTTCGGTATCCCTCTCATCCAGTGCAGCATTCTCCAGATCCTTCAGATATTTCTTTCCTTCTTCCGTAGTGGTATCGATGACGTCTTTTTCGACATTTAAGCAACCAGCCTATTCATGAGAGATGTAAGCGATTGATCAAGGGCAGGACAGGCAAGAATTGTACCTACATCTCCAAGCAGGCTCACCAGATTCTCAGCCTCAGCAACGTCCATAGTCCCCAGTGCTTGGTTAAGATTGTCCAAAGATCCGCTCTCCAGAGCCTCTTTGACCTCAGGTGTGAACTCATCAAAAATTGCCCTGGCCTGCCTCATATCTTCATCTTAACTTTCTGCATCGGGAATCCAAATTTGGATGACTGTGCCTGGCTCTATGGCTTGAATATGGATTTACTTTTTTGCTTCTTCTCTCTCGGTAGCATGATGGTTTGCCGCCAGCTCCTGAATTCGTCGGTACCTATCGCCAATCTCCTTCTCGAAGCGCGCTCTTGCTTGATGATTGGGTGTGGCCATACGCTTGAAGAATATGTCCACCCCATCGCGACCGAGCATCCGACAATATTGGAGAAGAAGCGCCTGATGTACGTATCCCCGTACGTTCTTATCTTTCTTCTTGTCAATTGCAGCATTGATTGCTTCGATAAGCAAACCATCTGTCTCAGACTCTTGAAGAATTTCTGGGTGCGAAGAGATGTACTTATGGCTAGCGCGATAGTCGGACGGCTGAATGGCCGCAAATGTCTTGGCTGATGATGACGCGCGTATGTCTTGGTTGATATCCTGAGGCGCGTATCCCGCTCCGGGCCCTCTCATCCAGCGTCTTATCGACCTCGTCTAGGAGACTTGTGATCATCTTAGAATAGGTAAGCGGAGGCTGGTCGTCATTAAAAACTCCGTCCGGTCGCGGTGGCGGTTATCCTCTTCAGCGTTACGTGGCGCTGTCTCATGGCAGCTCGAAATGCAGCCTCACCCAGGTTACTGGTAGCAGCCTCTGGGGCGTGCAACTTCAATGAGGGGATAAGTGCCGAGAGACGTTGCTTAAGCGTCTCATTAATTATGCGCTCGTATTTCAGCGCTCCAATCTCAATCTTTCGTTGCTGTCGTTGCACATGAATCTGATTTTGCTTGGCCCTGATAAAGGACCGCTTATCGACATTTGGATGAACCTCGATATCCGAGTCGTCGCTCAGTTCGAGGTTGTCCTGAAACGCCATCAGCCAATACTCTGACATCAGTATGTATATTGGCGAGAGCGCACCCATTTACTGTAGTCTACCATTTTGACGATTTCCAACGCAGTAAAGAGTAAACTACCGAACAATTGTCACGAACCAACGAGAGAATGAGGCCAGCTCTTGTCTACGGGCCGGATGAGATATATTCCGCTCCCCGAATCTGCTCACCCAACAACTTTACGCTCGATGTTACACAGACATCTTTTACTTTCGTGGAAATGTGTTGAAATAGTTGGGTAAAGGCCCTCTAAAGCGCAACTATGCCCTCTAAAGCCCAACTAGTCTTAGCCCCTGCTCGTCCGGCAGTGGAGCACAACGAGTCCATATTCCTCGCCGGCACTACCAGCAAAACCAGCGAGCCCGATTGGCGGGAAACCCTCACTCAAGCACTCGCAGAGCATCCCATCACCATCTTCAACCCGAAACGCGATGACTGGGATTCGACATGGAAAGAAGACTTCTCCGACAAGCGGTGGGCGGAGCAGGTTCAGTGGGAACTCGAGATGCAGGATGCAGCGGACATCGTCGTTGTGTTCTTCCACGGAGTGAGTCCGGCGCCGATTAGCCTGTTGGAATTGGGCCTCTGTGCTCGTTCGGGCAAAGCCGTTGCGTGCGCTCTGGATGGCTATAGCAAGAGAGGCAATGTAGAGGCAGTTTGCAAGAGATATAATGCGACATTTGTACGGACAGAGGAAGAGCTGAAAGAGACCGTCGTTGAGAGACTGAAGAAGCAAGGTCTATGAAGGGTGGTCGATAAATCAAGGGCATTCTTCCGCCAAATGAACAACCTTGATGAATGAGATTGTTACAATTATTTCCAGACATCCATGATGTTGAAATTGGATCAAGCCGGGGCTCACCGAAGCTTACCGCGGTCCCACCGAGGGAAGAGGCGAGATGGCCGTCGTTCCGACAATCAACCGCCCCCAGCCTTCCGCCCAGCCTTCCGCACTTCGGACCCCACTCCCACCACTATACTAGCAAGATGTGGCGGGGGAAACTTTAATGGTCCATCGTTATTTAGCTTCATGACTCTTGCTTTGTCTCACACTTCAGCTTACTTGCTATTCTTACCAATTGACTCGCTATCTTGCTTGAAGGGGATATCTACCCATCATGGATGACCAATTTGGAGGGAGAACGGACGATGATCTCTTCTACGACGACTTCGAACCCGTCGAGAGCCAGACTGTTGTGACTTCTGAGCCAGTCAAACCTGCGCCAGAACCCGTACCAACACCGCAATCGCAAGAACCCGCAGCCCAAGTCCCTGCGGCAGAGCCGGAACCACCAAACTCACGTCCGCCCCCCAAAACCCTCGCACATTCTCGATACGCAGACAAACCCGCCCCATCCCCCAAACCAGCGCGCCAACCTCCCCAACAGCCCTCCAACGCGCCCGCCAATGCTCCCACCGCGCCCAAGGAGCGCGGAAACGCGTCCCAAGCCACAACAGCCAGCGTCACCGCCCGTCTAGGCTCCGGCGCGAACCCCCGAAAGAAGCTGACGGATGAGGAGCTCACGGCCAAGATGGAGAAGATGAAGTTGGTCTCTGCCGAAAAGGCGCGCAAGTTCGAGAAGGCGGAGAAGGACGAGAAGGAGCACGCCGAGGCGTATGCGCGGGGCATGCAGGAGCTCAGGAAGCGGCGGGCTGAGGAGGCGGAGAGGAGGAAGAGGGGTGAGGAGGATAGGCGCAAGATGGAAGACGAGAGGGCCAAGAATCGGGAGAGGAAGCTCAAGGCCATGGGCGCGAAGGAGGGTGGCTGGGACGAGGGTAAGCAGGAGCAAGAAGAGGAGGAGGCCAGAAGGGGATTCAGGGGTGCAAACGGCGGTATTCGAGGATCAAGAAACGTCGGGCTCGGAGCGAGTCGATATGCCCAGGACGGCGAGGAGCTTGACGTAGACCGGTTCCTAGACGAGCGGTACCGAGACCGAGACCGAGGACGAGGACGAGGGCGAGGCCGCGGCGGGAGAGGCGGGCGCGGTGGACGCGGTGGACACGAAGGCCCCCCGAACGGTCAGACACCAGCTGCGAAACAGTCAATACCCACGACCGAGGACTTCCCAGCGTTGCCGACTGACGGCGTGAAGAAGATGGAGACTGAGGCGTCAAAGCCGCCGCCCGCGATGCTACCTCCGCCGGTGTTTGCACCACCGTCGTCGGGCAAATGGGGTGATGAGATGGAGGAGTTTGACGAACTGAAGAAATAGCCATAATGTCGGGATAGGGGGATCCGGCTTAATTGGATATCAGGATCATGTTGTCCGAACGTGTTTTGATGGCTGATGCAAAAAGGCTGGTGATGGTCACAAGAATGGGAGGAAGCCAATGCCGGTTCAAAAATGAAAAAATAATTGTAAAACGTTGGCATAGACGGAAATGCAGCAAAGCAACATTGATACACTGCTTCCCAGGAGCCCATTACCCTCGAATTACTCTATTCCCATGATATTTCCCTTGAGTTTTGAAGTCCACCATGACGATCGGTAAATACGCCCCAACTCCGACAAAAGGTAACTGTACAATGCCTCACCACCCTCCGCGATACCGACCACCTCTCCCTCCTCTATAGCCTCCTGATCCCCTCGGCCCTCTAGGGCCTCCCATACCCTGACCATCGTCGTCCATGGGCTGCCTCTGCCTCCCCCTCATCTCCTTCGGGAACGCGTCGTACGTCTTCCTCATCTGCGCGTACCCCAAGTGCATCTTTCCGTAGAAGTGATCTGCCAATCGCCGATCATTGTCCAGTCGACTGAGATACGCGCCACAGACGTCGCAGACCTGTAACTTCTGGTGACCGGATGGACCTGAGGTGTCGGAAAGAGCCTTGAGTTCCTTTTCGCGATCGGTTTTTGTTTGGGCGGCTTGGCGGACGCGGAAGAGTTCGTCTTGTGCGCGAGAGACTTCGGACATGGAGCCGAGGATTTCGACTTCGAGAAGGCCGTTGGTGATGGAGGAATTCAGTTCGGAGATGCTCTTGAGCTGTGCATACTGTCAGCAAAGTGAAAGAAAAAGGGGGGAAAGATGGTTCGTACCAAAACATTGGTCTGTCGAATCTCATCAGGCGTCTTCTCCAACCTCCTCTGCGCCGCGTCAATCCGCCGGTTACACTCGTCAATGTACTTTTGCAGGTCGCGCATGTAGTCGTACTCGAACCCATACTTCTGCCGCTCCTTCTCCGACAGCGCCTCATACTCCGTCTTCAAGCCCTCGGTGTGCACCTTGGGACAAGGTCCAATATCCTGCTTGGTGTTGGTGAACAGATCGTGCGGACAAGTGCCAACGAGATACGAACGGCAGACTTTGGGATCCGTCATTGATAGCTGGGCGGCCCGCGAGCTGGACGACGCGCCCATGAGCTGCTCGAGCAGCTTTCTCTGTTCGGCGGCCATGTTGCGATGCGATGGATGGGTGGTTGAGAGAGGGTGCTGCTATAATTTCTGCAAGGCTGTCTTAGTTCAGAGCTTGGAGGTGGGGGGCGGACACCGAGATTCGGAATGTGGAGGCGCCCTCTCTCCACACCCACAGCTACTACGAGATTCTGCCACGTCTGACCGCTCAATCTTCGTGATGTCCACGTCGCGACTTGGCATTGCTGATGTCGAGATGACCTCGGGTGAGATGTGATTCCAGCTGGGTCACGTCTGTCGTTTATTTCTCCAAAATGCGCCAAGTTCTGGCCTTTCTCCTCCTTTTCGTCTCCCAGGGCTTTGTCGCTGCGTCGGATTATCACGAACAATTGACCCTCCGACCCCTGCCCCTTTCGCAGCTGCTCGCAAGCTTCAACTTTAAGTCGAACACATCCTTATCAGATTTCGAGGCGCACAACTTTCGGCTCTTTCCTCGATCGCTGGGTCAAATTCTACAGTATGCGGGCACGCGGGAGCTGCATTTGAGGTTCACGCTGGGGAGATGGGACGCTGAGAGCTGGGGAGCCCGACCGTGGGATGGAACGAGAGAGGGTGGTACGGGCGTCGAGCTGTGGGCTTGGTTGGATGCCGAGACGGACGAAGAGGCGGACAAGAAGTGGTTGACGTTGACGAACGCGCTGTCGGGGCTCTTCTGCGCCAGTCTCAACTTTATTGATGAGACGAGGACGATTCGCCCGGTTATGTCGTTCCAGCCTGAGGGGGATCATCCGAACACCACATTGGCCAATACGCGACTGCTCCATGGTGTCCTGCCGCACGAGGTTGTCTGTACGGAGAACTTGACGCCCTTCTTGAAACTACTGCCGTGCAAGGGCAAGGCTGGAATCGCAAGCTTATTGGATGGTCACAAGTTGTTTGATGCCTCTTTCCAGAGTATGGCAATCGACGTTCGGCCAGTTTGTCCTCCGGGAGGCGAATGTGTCTTGGAGATGGAGGAGACGATCGATATGGTTCTCGACGTTAATCGGTCGAAGAGGCCGCGAGGTGAGTGATGACAATCTTCATGACCAAGTTTGCCAGGAGCTAAGATTTGCCCAGATAATCCTATTCCAAGACCACCCCCAGGTCATGAACTAATCTGCGACACTTCCAAGAGCTACCACTCCGACGAGGTCTGCTTCCCCGCAGACCACCTCGTCGGCCAAGATTGGACCCTGTCTCAAGTCTTTGGCCGAGCCATGAAGGGAACCTGCCCACTGACCGATCCAGACGTGCACCCAGTGTGTGTCAACGTCCCCGACTCGCGAGACATTTATGCGAGTGAAGGTGCCCACGAGCATAAATCTCCAGATGGTAGCTCTCGATGTTACCGTATCGACCCGGAATCCGAGTTTACGCTCGTCCTCACCAAGCCTGAGAACATCGAGGACGATTCACGGCTGCTCATCCAACCTGAGACCCCGCTCCTCTACGCCGAGCGAAGCTTCAACGGTCACGGTCAGGAACACGGCGGCGTCCAGGCCATCCTGCGCAACCCGAGCGAAACAGACGTAGAGTTCGTCTACATGGAGTCCCTCCCGTGGTTCATGCGCATCTACCTCCACACCCTCTCCGCCCGCATCTCCGAGTCCACCTCCACCGACGACTCCACCGGCCTCATCAAGGAAATCTACTACCGCCCGGCCCTCGACCGCGCCCGCGGCACCCAGCTCGAGCTCCTCATGCGCATCCCCGCCCACTGCACCGTCTTCCTGACCTACTCGTTCGAAAAGGCCATCCTGCGCTACACCGAGTACCCCCCCGACGCGAACCGCGGCTTCGACGTCGCCGCCGCGGTGATTACGACCCTCGAGCCGAAGGCGATGAATCTTCGCACCACGAGTTTGCTGCTGTACCTGCCCACGCCTGATTTCAGCATGCCTTACAACGTTATCATTTTTACGTCGACGTGCATTGCGCTGGCTTTTGGTGGGTTGTACAATATCCTGGTTAGGAGGTTCGTTGGGGCGAACGAGGGACAGAGTTCTACGGGCAAGATGAAGTTGGGGAAGTTGGTAGAGAGGTTAAAAGCGAAGTTGGGGAAGAAATAGATATTAATATCATGATATTCTTATGTTCATGTTTGGCTCGGCATGTCAATATCTTCACATCGTTCAATCGCCTTGGGCCCTTTCCCCCAAGTCAGTCTGGTACCAGGCAGATTCCAGGATGAAGATGATCTCACCATTCATGTTGAAATGGGTCGCCATCTACCGTGTCACCCTTTACAATCGGTCACTTGATTTGATCTGTGGCACTTGGTGCTTCTGTGTCACGACGATGATACAAAGGCCCTCGAAACCCCTTCAACTCTGCCTAAAACACTCCAATATTAATCTAGGCGAATCCTACTAGACTCATACAATGAATTTCCTGGGAAACACCGGCGAGACTGAAGGTGAGCGGTGAAATCTTCGATCTGGAACATCACAGTCAGGCATTTGGAATAGATCAAGTTGGTGAAACCAGGGAGCGCACATTGCTCGGCTATTCTTGAGGTAGGATGCCTCAGCAAGCTATCGGCCAGAGGGTAAGGGCCCATGTTTTCGACGTTGCGTTGAGATATAAAGAGGGTAGGTTGCTACCTTTGGGAACTTTTCAGAATGTCTTAGGGGAAGGAAGTCTTTCTGACTTTGAGGCAATCGCCACCCACACATTCAATGTCAACCAAAACTCTATCTACTATCCCATCTTTCACCATTCTCACTTCCCGTCTTCGCCTGTCATCTCCGCCGCTACGGCTGAAACGATGAAACTCTTGAGCGCTATTTCGGCCTTGTACTTCGTCTCCGGGGCGAGATGTTGGTATTCCATGACCATCTACGCCCCCAGCCATCCCGAGATCCACGAACGGGTCGTCAACGCTCGCTACCAGGCATTCATCATCGGCGCACCGACGCCGGCCACGCACTGCGGTCTCAACAATCCCTCGCAGTGTCCACCGGGGAACTTTACGTTCGTCAACGACGACATGACCAAGCTAGCGGTAAAGTATTCTGCAGGGCTTCAACGACTCCAAAGAAGGTCTGACCTTTTTCGTAGGCTGAAGTACCGGGCGGCCAGTTCATCTACGTCGCCCCCGACGGGTCCATCTCATACCCCCCGGCGCACTCCGTCAACCGACCGCCCGGCTCCCAGATGGGCGGGTTCGGCCAGTTGCGGATCGTTTCGGACTGCGACGCCGCGATCACCATACTCAAGTGGGAGTCTTCGGATGGCTACGGTGGCCTGTGGGGCTGTCCCACCGTTGAAGGCGCGCTGCTGCCGCAGGAAGCGATACTCAAGGCCTCGACGGCGAAGTTTGTGGGCCAGGGGTGCTTGTATGTCGATGGGGTGCAGATCCAGCCTGCGGGCGACGCATTTGCAGCTTGGGCGTATGCGTGATGGAGATGTATGTTTACCTATCTTGCGGCGAGGGTGCCCACGAACGAATGCGGTGAGGGAATTATCAGGCAGTCATGTGGAGGGAAAATGAATGCCTCATCGATCGGACTATTTCAGTTGAACATTATGATAGGTGCTGAAAATTATGTTGAAAGAGAACTGTTTAGCTCCAAGGATGGTGTCGGCAGCTTCATTAGCAGTAGTTGCGTTAGGCCGGAAGAAAGATACTCTGAGCAAATTGAGTTGCTGCGTTGCTGCGTTCTCCAAAGATCTCGCTAAGAAATCGCAGTACAAAAAGAACTGAAAGATCAAGACAAAGAGTTGCTCGATTATCTTTATCTACAAACTTAACTACGATAATTATCTGATCTGGTAATCAATCTGTTACCCTGTTGCATCGTGACCGAAGTAATGATCCCGTATTTAGGCTCCCGTCATGAGCCCGGATCATTGGATACCCGCAAGGCCTTCAAACTCCAGGCCAATGGCAACATAAGTCCAAGTGATGCCTCTCACAGCTCAAGAGGTTGCAAGATCTTCAAGGGCGGGACGCTCACCACATTGGTCTTTTCCATATCACCTCCTCTATAGGAATAAACGAATGTCCAGCCACTACCTGCACCCCCATGCTCACCCTTGTTATTCACAACAACTATGCCGCTGGAGATGTCAGGATACTTCCTGAGCATCCTCCTCACAGCGTCCTCCGCGGCTTGTGTCGGCGTCATCCCCTGCCTCAAGTTCTCAACAGCTTGATAACATGGCAAAAATCTCATCATGACATCTCCATCTCCAGTCGCACCGCACCCGCCAACTTCACTGTCCACGTAGGATCCGCTGCCTGTAATGGGACCGTCACCCACGCGGCCGGGAATCTTGTGCGTGGCACCGTTGGTGGTTGTGCCCGCGGCCATCGAGCCATCGGCATGGAGCGCAATAATGGACAGAGTATCGTGAGAAGCTTGTTGGGCAGAACTGTCATCGAGGCGAGGACTTCTGGGAACGTAAGGCCCGCAGGAGGATGATGGGTCGGGGCTGACGTTGAGGCGATAGTTTGGTTGGCACCCGTTCGCTTTCCATGCCTGGCACTTCTGGTTTGACGCATCCGTCGTCAAGTCCTCGGCTTTGAACCCGTTCTGAATAGCAAAGTCGGTGGCCAGATCTCCTGCCAGCATCGTGTGAGTCGTATACTCAAGGACATGACGAGCCACAGACATCGCATTTCGCACACGTCGGAGAGACGCTACCGCTCCGGACTTCATCGTCGCACCATCCATGATCATCGCGTCCAGCATCGTCTCACAATTCTCATCCGGGGATCCTCCAAAGCCCACGGAGCCATCGCATTGGTTCTCCTCGCAAACGGTGCATCCTCTCTCAATTGCATCTAGGGCTGAATTGTCATGGAGTTTTAACGATTCGAAGGCGGCATCCGTAGCGGCGGTGAAACCCCCTCCCCACGTGTTCACGACTAATGGAAGGCCTATGGACGATTTAGCGGAGATGAGGCGGAAGAAGGTGAGGATGGTGAGAATGAGCGTGAGGGGCATGGTAACGGTGGTGGGGCAACAAGATCAGAATCAATGTAATTTCACTGTAATATTTGCATCAAAATATTAACCTTGGATGAAATGACAACGCGAAGTTTTATCAAGCCATGGGAATGACTTTAACGATCGAGATATGGGATAGGATGAGGAGTATGAGATCAAGAGTGTTGAGGGAAGTGGGCTGGTCCTTAACACTCGTGATCAAAGCACGTGAATTTATCCGGCCATTCTTCCTCCGCTTCAAGCCGTCACTGACTGATGTTTCGACAAGGCCATAAGAACAGTTCTATGCTCAATAAATACCGAACCACTACTGAAAGAAAGAATCAGACAACCTTTTAGACTAGATTCGTGTTGGCTGGTATTGCGCCATGAACCATGGTCAAAATTGGATTCAGCTTCATTACCGCCGTTGAGATCAACTGCCACCATCATCACCCACAAGAGCGAAATTAGTATCAGCATCAGGACTTCAAGCATTACGCTAGGTTCAGATGATACATACTTCTCATTGAGAACTATCCATCAGCTTAAGCGTTGAGACCGAAAACCCGGTTCGCTCCAGGACAAGCCATCTGCGGTGTCATCTGATCGCCTCGCATACGGGTATGCTGCATCGTCAGCGAAATGAGGCAGAATCCCGTAACAAAATCTTGGAATTTATTGACGAGCCGCCAGTATCGGCTTCGTCATACGAACGAGCAGCTGGTAACGAGCGTCGAGCCCAGCTAAGGAATAGCCACGAAGGGCTCTGCCGGATCATTAGAAGGCTGCGCTGCGGTAAGTTCATCTTGAAGAATTTCATCTATCAACATCCAGTTACCATAAAGCATCTGCAAGCTTAGGCAGCAGGTCTGTTTCTATTTATAACACCAGTCTTCCACCTGGTCAGATCTCCCTGGCAAAGCTCAACCAGATCTACCTCATGCTCACAGTACCATGAGTACCACGTCTATCAAGTCTAGAAGCACATCCAAATACAAAATAGTGAGCGGTCAAAGTGAATGCCCAAAAGCCCAACCTTAATCACCTAGTATCCAAGAACGCGACTGTATTTGTTGACCAGCTCGCCCTCCCCGTGCAGGTGACCCAGATTGTGCACGAGGATGTCCAGTACGCGATCCATGTAAGCATCCGAATACCCGCTAACATGAGGCGTAATGAAGACATTCCTGGCACCCCATAAAGGGTGGCCTTGCGGAAGCGGCTCGGGGTCAGCGACATCCAAAGCCGCTCCTCGAATGAGTCCCCGATCGAGCGCATCGATCAACGCATCCGTGTCGACGATCGGTCCCCTGGCAATATTCGCCACGAACGTCCTCTTCCTCGCCAGCACTTCGAATTCATGCCTAGAGATGAGATGCCACGTTTGTTCGGTCAGTGGCGTGGCTATGACCAGAAGATCGAGCCCCGAGCGAAGGAAGTTGTGGATTTCTTCCTGGGAGCCCCCGTAAAACCATTTCTGAGGGAACTCGCCGCATGGGTCTCCGATGTTTGGTAGTAAGTAGCCGTTATCGCGGCGCGACTCGGGTGTTTTGCGTGGCCGGAGGGTGTGTGCGTGGACGGTCATGCCCATGGCTGTTGCGACGCGGGCTACTTGGCGGCCGATACTGCCGTATCCCAAGATTCCCCTGGAGGATTTTAGTGAGTGAGTCGTTCGGATGAAACTTGGGAGACCTACACTGTCTTGCCGTAGGAGTCCTCGACTCCAGATACGGGTTGCCAGCTTTGTTGTCTTTGGCGGTCGGCATAGGAGAGAACTGGCTCTTGTTAGTCTCTCAGTCCAACGAAGGTCAGGAGGAACGCCTACATTGATGCTGAAAACTGAGGAATGAGGCAATGACCCATTCACTTATCTGTGGTCTTCAATATTATGAATACTCGAACGCTCCTCTGTTTTGGGCGAATGCCTACCCATGAACGCCATTCGCCGTACAAAACGGCACCTCGGTCTCCAAGAACAGAGGATGGGTTTCGACTTGATTCGTGCCCGCACTCGTGAGCTGGACCAACTGCAGCTTCGGCACTTGCTCCTTTCGGGGGAGATATGTCGAGGTAAGAAGGACGACGACGTCCTCCCACACTTCTTCGGGGAAGTCCTCGGGGAGAGGGCCGCCCCAGGGGATGTGAAAGTAGCGGACTTTGAGGTTGGGGAATGTTTCCTCGATCTTGGAGGTTGCGGAGGACGGCGGGGTGAAGGGTCCTATGATGAGGATGGTACCGCTGAGAGAATCTTTCTTTGAGACGTCCATTGTAAACACTAAGGTATACGACTTGGTGTTTTCGTGCTAGGTTGAGTAATACTTGAGATACCGTGTCCTATGCGAGCTAACAGATCAAGTTTACTTCTAGTCGACGGCTTATCCGGATGAGATCCGCCTCAGTAAGCAGGTGAGTGGGGTGAACTAACGTTTTTGATGCTGCAGCTCTGATGTAGGAACAAAAGACGTGAGATTGAGATGAGGGAGGTTTGCGTCTCTTTGTCGATTAAGGCTTCAGTTCTACAGAATGATAGGCAGAGCTATCAACTACCGAGTATGAAGGCTTACACATACCAATCCCCGACCACGCCTCCTGGCAACGACTAACTGCTCTTGTCTTTACCTTTGTTCTTATCTGTATTAGGAAGCCTGAAAAGCCTCCTTTGCAGATATCAGGAAGCCCTACTAGATGCGATAATGCCCAAGATGATTCGAAGACCAAGACGAAAGGGACCCTGAGATTTCATTATAGTGTAGGGTAAGCGTACATCACGCTAGGCGGATCTACCACGGTTGGGAATATCGTGGACTGATAATTCGAGGCTTCAGAGGGCGCCTCCTGTTCTTGTGGAATACAAATTGGACCATTGCCAGCAGAAGTTGACATGTAAGGAAGGCTGGTGCCTGTTTTTTGGCTGTGTCCTGGACTTGTTCTTGATGGCGCCATTCGCCTCACAATAACGTCCTTGCAGAATGGTGTTGCCAACAAGCCATGCCGAGGTAGTATGTCCTTTGGGAGAACAAATTCCCAGCCAGGGAAATAACCAACATGTGAAAAGCAATTACAAGCAAGGATCTGCGGCGGCTCGAATTGAAGCGCAACGAATTGTGATGGATCTTGGAACTGGCTGCCTCGTTGGCGTACTTCAGCCACCACCGCTGCCAATTGTTAGGCGCCACAGGCACCAACCCACCACTTTTTTAGCGGCCGTCTGAGGCGCTGGCTCAAGGCTCTCAGTGGGCGTTCTCGCTGATGGCTGCCACAGCCTCTACGGCCTGGAGCTTCATCTTTCCACACCATTGCTGCCTCGAACTTTGGGCTTCAGCCGCGATGACTCCAACTTCAAATATGACCTCGCCGCGCCATCCGAGTGCTCTCGTGGCCATTCCATCCGGGCCGTCAATCACCTGACGCCCTCTATTTCATCGCAAGCATCAATATCCATAGCCTCTACCATCTGACATGGACCCTTTCCTCCCGACTTATACAGAAACCGATGATGGCGGGTTCGCTGCCCGCATCGAGAGGGCCAAGGCCTTGAACCTCCCGCTCATGCGAAGTCCCGACCGTTCGCTGCGCCGCGACTACCCCGAACTATCCGACCGACAATACCTCGAACTGTGCGAGGCGTACGACTTAGAACTCCAGATTATACGGTCGTTCTTCTCGTCCATCCAGGCGGGCCGGGATGAGGTCGTCGCGGACTTTGTTGCCCGCGGGTTCGTGTCGCCGGATACCACCGATGCGTCGGGAGAGACTCCACTGCTGGCGGCAGTCCGGGTGGGAAACCTCCCGATGGTTAGCAAGCTGGTGTCTCTCGGAGCGACGGTCGATGCCTATGGCAAAATCCGAGACACATTCCCGGGCGGCACCGGCCCGATCTACTCTGAACGAACAGCTCTACAATATGCCGCGCAACGTGGGAACCTGGCTCTGGTCAAGGTCCTGATGGAGGACTACGGCGCCGACGACTCCTTGATTGCGCCCGATGGGGCTATGGCTCTGCGGTTGGCTGCGCAGAACGGCCACCGCGAGGTCGTCGACTACCTCCCCTCCCGCCGCGGGGGTGCGTGGTTGCGATGGAAGGCAGCACATAGCAGGGAGATGGAGGCAGTGAAGCGCGCGCTCGAGTCTATTAGACGCTTTGTAGAATTATTCGTGTGGGTCATTCCCAAGTATTTCGTATACGATATACCGAAGAACTCCGCGCAATGGGCGTGGAAGCGTCGTCGTCGATTTGGAGGGTGGTGCAAACGACAAGTCACAGAGTTCCCAGACCGTCTGAAGCGCGCGGTCGTGCGTGGAAGCAAGAACGTCTGGCGTGGGATCAAGAAGATCCCCGAGGACATCAAAGCGATTTGCCGAGGGCTCTTGAGGTTCATCAAGTCCATCCCCGGGGTGTTGAAGATGATTGGCCTTTGGGTCTGGCAAGGTGTCAAGGGTGTTGGAAAAGCCATTGGCGATGTCGTCGCCGGCTTCTTTTCGTTTCTGCATACGATTGTCGCCGCTGTTGTTTCGTTCTTCCGAGCCGTCACCCTGAAGGATATCGGCAATGGCCTCCTCTACGTCATCAAGGGTATCTTCGTCGAAATCCCCAAGGCGATCTGGTCCTTCATGGCCAGGTTTGGAAGGGTGAGCTACGAAGCACTCAAAGCCACGCTGGGCTGCTTCGGAGAGTGTATTTGGTGTCTCGTAGCGGGCATTCTGTATTTGATTCAGTACATTCCCCGGAAGTTATGGCATTGTCTGGAGGCCATGGGAAGGTCAACGCGGCGTGGATATCAGGAGGTCATGGCGTTCCTGGATCCCAAGAGGATCTGAACGCCAAGCCGGGCAGGCCTGGCGAAGGGGAGGGAAAGGAGATCTTACGTGCTGGGAACTGGAGGAGACGGGGAGGAGTGGTCCATTCTTCTGCCATGTTACATTGATCTGTACAACAGCCGATCGTCGGTGCTTATTTGTCATTCTTATTGATACCCTTGTAACCTTGCACATTCATGTCTATCAACAATAGCGCTATCAAAACCATCAACACACTGACCTCGGCCTCCCTCGTATTGGCTTCTGTGCATCTGATTGTGACAGTCACTGCCGGGGCAATGTGCCTTACCACGGCTAATTCGGCTTCTAACACGGTAATAAATCTTCAAAGCACCGGTCAAGTACGGGACCTGATCGTTTGACCCAACGCTTCGCTCCAAGCCGTCACAGCGCCGACGATCCACCACCGGACGCGCCGCCTCATCATGGAGGCAACTGACCGCAGCTAAGGCGTTTAGCAAAAGAATGTGGGCTGATGGGGACCAAAGCGTCCAGGGGGCGTTCGTTGGCGGACTGGCGGTGTCATCTATCCCACAAAGGAGATTCCTCGGAACTTCGACGTCTCCGTCCTGCTTCTTTGTGCTCGAGGTTGTCAAACTCTCGCCAATTGCCTATCTAGGAATGGCGATCTTCGTGGTCCCCAGTTTACCCCTGGAACCGTTTTTCAGCCGGCATATTGGAGGCGCCGCCACATAGCCCACAGTTTGGTCACGTCGGATGCGAAGCTGGGACGAGCTCCGGTCGGCGCTTGGAGGGTTTTCTTGTCATTTGGATCTGCAGTTTGAGTTGGGATGGATTGACGTTGTGGTGGTTGGCTCGGCCAAAGTCCTTTGGGAGCAATTGACCCAGGATCGGCTTGGTGAAAGCCGACTTGTAGAGGCAGCCTCGAAGTGAGATCTTGACAACGATCTGGCAGAAAATACTATACCGGTAGCGCCTCTGTCTCGCTTAGGGGCGTTTTGGCACTGAGACAGTCTCGCTGGATCTGAACGCCCCTTATGCCAGAAGCACGTGTCGGCATCTTCCCCCAGACTAGCCAGGTACCGTAAAGCGCCCCCATCGACGCACCAACACAACACCAACACCACCAACCACGAGACACTTTGATGGGCTCCTGTCGGCCGCTAGAGGTTTTCTGCTGTCCTTAATTTAGAGACCCCATCATCAGTGGCCCTTGCCTCGAAAAGATCTTCCAACCGACACTACTCGTGCACCCGCCGCCTCCCTGTCCACCGTCGACTCCTAAACTAACCGTGCCTGGCCTTTCAGCTCGACCGCCGGCTTGGAAAACCACACACACACGATTCCCAATTGAGCGAGGCACACGGGTCCTGCAGATCGATAGTCTGTATCCAAGATTGCGTCTAGAACGACGACGTCGAGTTGGATGTTGATCGGCGGGTACGGGCTCGGCATGGCTTCAGCGGCGGGCTCGTGGGATCCAGCCATCCATGGGGAGGTCAAAACCACTGGCTCCCGCCTCGGCGCGCGAGGGCTTTCTTTTCACGATGTGTTGCTCTTTGGGGGGTGAAACCGTTTTTGTGAATTCCGCCGTTTGTGTTGGAACTCCTCTTCAAGATGGCTCGCCGTCTGGTCCTCTCGTTATTAACAGCATCCCTCTTCGCTTCGTCGGGCTTGGCTTCGAAGTGCTCTCCTGGCAATCCCAACTATTGTGAGTACATTCGAGCCGCTATGATGGATTCATCTGACGTGTTTTAGGTACGAGTGAGCAATGGAAGCACGATCCTTTGCTCCAGATCTTCGAAGAGTCTAATATTCATCCTTATGCTGAATATGTCTGCACGTCTGCTCTTCAGCCCGTCGTCGTCCGACCTGGCACAACTTCAACGTGAGCCTTCACGCCTCTCGGCCTCGTTGCGGCACTAATCTTGTTCCAGTGAGACCGTTGTATCCGGATCTCAAGCGACAGTGACTCAAACGTCCACAACCACCCAGCACGTCGGCGCTACTACGACGCAGACGATTACTGATGGCACCCTGACTCGCACTACCACCACGTACACCAGCACGGCGACGATTTACTCCCGAACCAATGTGGGAAATGTCTATGATACGGTGTCGACTAACGTCAACCTCCGTACTACCGGCACGAGGACTGTCCAGTTCACATCTGGAACCACCGTCGTTGGCCTTCCGCATGAAACCGACGTACGAAAGACCACGACCGTTTATCTCACGAGGGTCCAAGATAACACGATCGTGCGCCACACGTCCACCAATGTTCTTCATCCCATTTGGACCACTCAAAGGGTCGCGGTGACGACGGGAACTACCATCGATTACGAGTTTACGTCGACGAAGACTGCATACCAGACAATTGGTACCGCCTTGAAGACTGTGGCTACGAGGGTTGATACCAAGTTCACCACTTCCACATATACTCAGGATAATGTGGTTACCGATTACAGTAAGTCATTGCCTGAGAGGAAGCAAGTTGAGCCTGCTGACATATTCAGCCTCTATCTACACTGGCACTACGACTGATGTCTACACCACTGCCACCGAGTATGATGAGAACCTTTTCCTTGTACCTCTTAAGCGTGCTGTGGCTCCTCGTCCTGCTCTGGCAGACAAGAAATGCAAGAAAGATGACTGGGTCAACCAATTTGGAGACGGGCACTTCAAGAGTGCTTGTTCGTGCATTGTGTCCTTCCCTCTTCCTACGAGGACTGTTTACCATCCTCGCAACACCGTCGTCAAAACCACCGTGGCTCCTTCGACCCCTGCCACCACCACCGTCACTCGTACCGTCACCAACACCGACAGCCAGACCTCAACCACCCACGTTGGATCCACGACCGTCACCCAAACCCAGAGCGGCGTTACTACCACGTACCTGCAGAAGGATGTCACTAGCACCTCGAACGTCGTTGTCCAGCGCACTAGCGATGTCGGTGTTGTGCAGAGCAACGGGGTTGAAGTTACTACGACCTCATACTACGATGTGACTCGCACCTTGACCTTTGGCGAAACCTCGACCGTGACCTCGACTCGTGAAACCACCGTCGGCGATGTTCTGACCCTGACCAGCCCCGTTGCCACTACGCAATCCGATTACCGAATCAAGACCATTACCATTTTCACCGATACCTCTACGACCATCACAGTGCAGGCTACCTCGAGTGTCACTGCTTACACCACTGCGACCGTCCTGACCATCACCACTATCGGCCAGAACACGACTCGCACCATCACTTCGACCGTGGGCCTCGAGTCGACCGTTTCCGCCGTCGCCACCACCACCATCACCTGCGGTCTGCCCGTCCAAAACGGCGACTTCGAGAACGGCCTAGCTCCCTGGACCTTCTCCGACGACGACGAGGTTGCCGGCCAAGTCGCCCAGCCGGGCCACTACTCCGCCAACAAGTTCTACACCGACGACCTGTACGACTACAACCTCTTCGAGATGTACCAGGACTTGGTGACGTGCCCGGGCATCACCTTCGACTGCCAATACGACTTCATGTTCGCCAACTACTACGAGCGCATCTTCACCGACGACCCGCGCCAGAGGATCTACGTCCCCTACCTCCGCGTGTACCTCAACGACGACCAAGTCAGCAACCGCTACCCTACCGATTTCTACCCGGCCGGCCAATGGTTCACCTCGCGCTTCCAGTACACGTCCTCCGACAACGGCAGGGACCGGTGGTGGTTCGACGGCGCGAGCCCGCAGCCTTTGAAGTCGACCAACACGACCGTGGGTGGAGATAACTACATCTCCATCGACAACGTCATCTGCTATCCCAGTCGAGAAATAGAAAGGGAGAGGAGGCTGTAAATCTGACCTTGGGACAATTTAGTTGTAAATAGGACTTTGGTACATTGTGGAGGTGAGCATCTGCTGGTTAGATCGGCGATGTGGTGTTTGCATATATATCGATAATTTCATTCGCTCGTACTTGTACTTTTGATCAGATTGACGTGATTTCCTAGCGTGTAATGAAACTGAGCGATGAGCTAAAAGGGAATCGAAGAGAGTTATTGAACCTCTGATTCCCCCCTTTGCATTAAGCATGTCTGAACACGGTAGGAAAGCCATCCCGAGCCGTCTTGAGTCTGTTCTCATGTATGAGCAGCAAGGCGTAGGCGTTATCGCTACACCCGCTGTTAGTGAGAAGCACGAACGATTTGAGTAGTCTCATCCCAGTCAGGGGGTTTATTGCGGGGAGAGGACGTGAAACATGTTTGCCAAGAAGTCTATTCAACTATGTGGGTTAACGTCAAAGCATATTTCCTCTATTTGGTTCTGATGGAAGCTCATCTGTCCTGAAAAATCCTTCCCGCAGCGGGCCACCTGTGTAGGCTCTGTTTAAATAGTCATGGGAGCAACATTGCCGCTTCCGACGTCACGAACATGACGACGGGTCTTTTCGCTGGGTCGCTTTGCCTTGCAGCCCTTGCGGCCCTTGTGGGGCTTGGCGGTAGCGGAGGTTTGAGGAGCGTCTTCGGTGGACGTGGCGGCAGCGTGAGTGGCAAAGGTGGTCATTACAGCCGCGGGAGCAGAAGGGGTCGTGGGAGGAGCGATAGGGGCAGGCTGGGAAGACGCTCCGGAACCGCCAGTGGCCTTGGCTGAGCCGGTGGTGGGCGCGCCGGTGCTGGTGATGGCGGGCCTGGTCTGGCTAACAGCCGACGCGCCGGCCATGAGGGTCGGGCCGGGGATGGGGTACTGGCTGAGGGTGGTGTAGATGTTGAAGAGGATGCCCTTGTCGTCGGCCTTGTAGAGTTCGGTTCCGAGAACACCTTCTGGCTGTTGGGTGCCGGAGCCGGTGATCTCGAGATTGAAGCACTGAGGGTAGTTCTGAGCGCCGTTCGCTTGGTTCGCGGAGTGGAGGGCGATCATTTCGTGGCGGAGAACGTAGAAGCCGGGCTTGACGCTGGCGGGGATCTCAACGACCCATCCGTTGCCGTTCTTGAGGAGCTCGTCGTCGCCGTAGGTTCCGGGAGAGCTCGATCCGTCGAGCAGACCGACTTCATCGATCTTGAAGAACTTGAGAGTCTCCTTGTCGACAGACTCGCAGCCGGAGTCACCGCATGAAGCAAGATAATCCAGAACGGGTCCCTTGTGAGATTCCGGCCAGGTGTCCCACTGCAGGAAGATCTTGTCGCCGGCAGCGACTTGCGCGTGGCCCTGGGCGTTCTTTGCGTTCTTGTGGCAGATGATGTCGGGGCTGGAGAAGGCATCGGGGGAGACGAAGCCGTTGTCCTTGGCTTCGGTCGACCATCCTACCACGAGGGGAGGGCTTTGCATGTAGGGGAATTTCGTAACGTCGTAACCGGCGTAGGAGACGCCGTTGATGACAATGTTGTTGACATGGCCGTGGGCAGCGACGGCCGTGGCGCCAACGAGGGCGGAAATGAGAGCTCGGGTCGTGAAAGGCATGGTGTGAGAGGTATGGACTGTGCTGAAGTTGTCGAAAGGGTAACGAGTGGTTGATCAACAACAGAAGGAGTGAACGAATGAAAGACTTCAGTCAATGAAGCGAATACCAGTATCAAACGAAGAGAAGGTCTGAAGAAAGAAAAGAGAATGAAGTGAAAACTGCCAGTGAGCTTGAGGGAACAAGATCCAGGAGCTGGAGGACTGTCAGCGTCTTATATCTTGGTCCTGCTCGTATAAGAGCCTCATCTTGTCGAAGGATCAGGAACAGGGGCTACACCACTTGGATCGCCGCAGGATTAAGCTTGAGCCGCTAGGATCGACGGGGAACGAAGCTGTTGGATTTGAAGGGATTGGCCACTGGGTCATGTCGTTTCAGTACGCCTGTCCATGGCAGAGATGGGGTCGAGGGAGCGAGGCCATGTGCTGTCCATCTCCACTGTTGGAAGTCCGTGCTATTGCAGTAATGAGAAGTCATCAACACAATTAAGGACTGAAGGGGTCGTAACCAGCCCCCGGCGGCAATCTCGAGGCGTTTGTTTGCAGGTTCATGGCGGAGTTCTCGCAGTCCGCTGTTTCTCGCTTGGTGTCGCGTATGCAAGCCGTCTGAGTGGGGAGAAACGCCCGAGCGGGTTAAGACGGGACGACCAATGCCAAACCGCCGATCTGGCCATCTCGCCGCTGTGATTGGCAGATCTCTTCATCTGAAAGAGTCGGCCACCACCTGAAACTCGTATCCATGGGGGTGCGGTGTTGCAAGGAAGAGTTTCCTGCGGAGAGTTTCAAGATCTTTCTATCCATTTGGCTGGTGCCCTTAAAGGTGCGTGGCCCGCTGTGGAGTCCGAGCCTTAGGCGCCGGGGCCACTGAAACGCGGCTGCGGGGAGGGCGCTTAGCTTTCCGCTGCTGGTTCCACGAATTGTAGGTACCTCGTGTCTCATGTGTTTATGGTAAGTCTGATCTGTTCACGCGTCAAAGGATGCTGAAAGCATTTATCGAGACCATCTAGTGAATTTTTACCTGGTCATGTGAACGTTCTTGTCAGTGTTTCCTCGTGATGGATAGGCCTCGCGACATTTTGTCCGCTTTTTCAAGAGGAGCTTTTGACGCGTTCGTATTCGGGTCCATTGACCGCTCAACAAATCCTAAGGGATCACCTCATCTCCGCTTCAAAGAGCATCTTGTTTTCGAAAAAAGAATTGCCGACGTGGATGCTAGTTATAGACGAACAAGAAAACGGCAGATTTACATACGAAACATGCGTATTCAATCCGACTCGCTCATGGCTTTCGATACAGCGAGGCCAGCTGCGAGTGCGAGTTCCACTATAACCTCCCCATGACCACTGAAGGGCTAGTGTTAGGCCCCTAAATAAAGGAAAGCGTTGGGAGCAATTTCGCTCTTGAAGGGGCCATCGACTTGCAAATTTGCACCCAGCTTTCGTTTGATTGTGTACTTATCAAATCATCTCTTTCGTGAATCTCGATCAGCGTTTCGTCAACATGTTTTGGTCAAGGAAGAAAGAAACGGCGGCGACAGATGAAACTACAGTGGAGACGAGGCCGGCAGATTTGGAACAAGGGGTCCAACGCACGCATGGTTCGCAGCGTGAAACGGAAAAAGAGCCTAAGCGAGATGGAAACAAGAAACCGCTGGCCTTGTTACGACTTTTACTTCCTCTAAATGACCGAGTTTGGAGAGCTTTCCGGCCCTGAGTGGTAGTTGCCCACCTCTCTGGGCCAGTCC
>JAMYIC010000185.1:0-21049 GCA_024112705.1 Microcera coccophila
CGGGAGCCACGTGAATTGTGGTGGCGGTGCCGGGGGGGGGGGGAGTGAGGGGGTGGGGGGGGTTCTGGGGTTTGTGGCTTGCAGCTGCAGCTTGCATGAAGGATTCGACGTCGACCCAACGATCTGAGACATTGATTCTAAAATGTGAGTCGCTTTCACACAGGAAGCACGGTGGTGCCAAGGCCAGAGAGATGCTGCAGAAATGAGACCGATCTGACTTTTATTATCTGCAAGGCGAAAGTGAGGCAAGTTTGACGTCCTCGCACGACAATATTCCATCATCGACTCTACTTAGCTTTCATGATTGATCTTAGTATCTCATTCACAGAAACAGCATCACCATGAACACATTATTTATTCTTGATCAGCATAATAGAAATGCGGCCTGTCCAGCGCAGTATCCCATGTAGGGTAGCCATCTCATACAAGGTCGGTGAGAACCATCATTCATATACTCCTCCCAAGTCTATAGGGGTATCGGTATTCGTAGTTTCAAATCCCAAAGAAAACCCAGTCATCCCATCCAACACCAGTTCCACCTCAACTCGCTGCGAGAATAACCGCCGCATCGGCCGCTGAGGTGTGATCCTTCTTTCCGCCATCCCGTCGTAGCTCTTCTTCCTCTCTCTTCTTTCGTTCAGCTTCCTTCTGTCGTTCATGGCTTACGTATGTAGCGTATCGAATGGTGCCCAGCGTGAGGATAGCCATGAAGAGGATACCGAGGACGGAGCGCCGGATGAGGATCCATCGAACGGCTTCGATCTCGGATTTTGCGTCGCTCGTCAGCATGATGCTGATCTTGTAGCTGATTTGTTGAAGCTGTCTCATGTCAGTTTGGTTCTTCGAAACCACCGTTTTCGGGCACCTACAGTGCTTTCGGCAGCTTTTTGCTCCTCCCTGACTGCCATCTTCCGATCATTAAACATCCCTCGCACCTGGTCATTCAGCGTCAACAACTCCTGGTTCGTTTTCTGCGTCAAAATCTCCACCTCGTGCTGTAGGAGCGTTCGTTGTTGTCTCAGTTTGTCATCTTGAAGCCGTCTGTTGTTCTTAATCTCGGCGCTCAGTTCCGAGCAAGCGGCCGAGAAAAGATACGTCTCCTATCACACCATCAGTCCATGTCTCGCAGAACATTTGGCTGGCAAAGATGAAACCCACATTTTCCACATCGCTCTTGCTGACGAGGCTTGACTGCGCAACGTCCAAGTTCTGCGCCAACAGGGTCCGAATCCCCTTCATGGCCGTCGTCGCCTGAGCCTGGGTGTACCCCCCACCCTGCAGTTGCTTCACCAACGAGTAACTGTCGAAATGGTGAACATATGGCGGCGGCGACATTGCCGGATGCTGTTTCGCCACGTCATCGGGCGCCTGCATGTGCAAGACGGCCTCGAGAGGACCACCCTGCTTGGGCTCGCCCGTAGCCTTCTTCGTCCGGTTCTCCTCCGAGGGAGAAGGATCCCTCGGCTGCTCAGACGCATTCGCGGACTCGCCAATGGGCGGCAACTCGATCGGTTCCGACCCTTCCTCGGCCGTGGGCGCAGTGTCGTCTCTTCGATCCGCTGTCTGCCCGTCCACGGCTACCGGTCCGTCTTGCTGCCCCTCAGCCGCCACGCTGATGGTCTTCAGCTGCTCCCCCATCAACGGCATCGGCTCCACCCCCTTGCCGCGCCTCTGCGCAAACCCGCCAGCGAATCTCACGGCCCCGGCGGTTCTTGCAGTTCGAGGGATACTCCCAACGCGAGCGGCAAGGAGCAAGTGCGAATATCGAAACGTCGTCTGAGGGAGTGTCATCGCCGCGGAGAGTAGGATGGAGGGGGACGGGAGGCTTCGACGGTCGGTTATCGAATCGGAGGATTCATAAGCACTGGAGTGTCTTGCGCTGTCTTCGTGATGTTTGATTTATTTCCTGTTGAGAAGAAGTTGGGAGAGAGCGAAGACTCCAAGCCAAGAATGGTAAGCTTGGGCGTGATATCGGGACTGGCCCATCTGCACGTGGCGTCATATCGGTCAGGGGTTGGACCCCGACGTTAACCGTAAGGAGCTACCCTGGACGACGATTTAGAAATCCGATGGTGGTGGGGATGCGACAAATATCAAAGCCCATATTGGGACATTATAAGCGGTCATGGTAAGGAGGTCCATTGGGTCGATAAGTGATGGTGATATTATTCATGCAATACTGGTTTCGTAGAGCCCGGGACAATGCCTTTCCTCACCTGAAAGATGAGACACGGAAGTCAACAGCGTCCGTCTTAACATGTACTGGTTTTTTTCACGCCCTATAGGCGAGGCCCGTCTCCTTTCACCCAATGAACTTCAAAGAATACAATCATGGACACCATTCATGCGCTTGTCTCGCCTCGCATCTTCCACCAGACACCCCATTCGGTCCGGCTGCCATTCCCTACTCCATTGCATTGGAAGATCCACACCCCGGCAACCCCAGCTACCTGAGATCGAGTCAAGAATCAAGAATGAGCCTAAGAAATGAGAAACATGTAAGTTAAAAACCCTGATTCCCCGTCTTATTTTGTTAGCCCTCCCAGTATGAAATCCAAATGCTGATATAAACACAGTCCCCATTATGTCGCTGCCCTGATCCGCCGGCGGTTGTACTGAATATCCATGGGGCGAGAAATGTGGAAGGATACTTCTCAAAGCGCGACCTTCAGTCACGCTGCATTAGGTGAATATTGTAAGGAAAAATACCATATATCCCATATGAATGATGCTGGGGTGTGAATTTTTTGCCAGCCGCTTGCTCGCCTCGCTGCTCCCGCAGGACCTTCGATGACTGCAAACGGACATAATCGTCTTGTCAATCAGTCCTTAACCGTGCTAATTATACCTGCAGTGCCCGTGGCGTCCGTTTCGACATTGCTCACAGATCACGTCTAGGCCTCGTTGTTCTCCACATAGGGCGAAATTCCGTTGGTGCCCGACGCCTTTCTCATCTCATCGTTCGTCGGTGCTCCCACGGCGCTTGCATTCGTGCTGGGCGGGCTACTGCTCCGAGGGCTGTTGGATTCGTTCGTCAACACTGGGGTAGGGATAGATGAGTTGATATCGTCATTGCTCTTGCCCGTGGTGCTGACGCTTCCCAGCCCAAGAAGTTTCTCCAGTGCCTGGAGCTGTCGTGAACTGCCAGTTTTTCTCAGATTGAAGTACTGAGGTTTGAGCTGCTCGACTAGGAGCTCTCGTTCGGGGCCTTCAACCTCCCCAAGAAGCTTTTCTGTCTCAAGCATTAGTATTCAGATATAAGCAGCTGGATTGGAGACACCCACGAATTACGTAGTTTCCATACTGATCTCTGATCAACTGCTGAAGTGGGCTTACTCCATCGCTCGCAACAGCGGTAAGTTGCTCGCGGATGATGGAACGTTGCTCCGGCGAACCATATTGTATGCACTTCTCGACAACGTTGGAAGCAAACTTGTGCTTCGAGAGAGCCAAGGCTTGAGGCATCACAATCTCAATGATCCTCTCTCGGTCCTCTACCTTTCCGTGCTGAATCACATGTTGTGTGACATAGTTTCCATACTGATCAGTGAGCAGAATCTGGATCGATGGGTGCAGCTCGCTCATGATCGTTATTTTGTCCTCTTCAGTCCCATACTCGAGCATGCGCTGGATGATCCGACATCCATAAGTGTGTGAAGAAAACGACGTAACATGGCCCTTGAGGGCAGTCATGATGAAACCAAGGTGTTGCCTGGGAACTAACTCAATGACCTTTTGGATCACATGGTTACCGTTCTGGTCACGAATCACGCGACCAATCTCAGGCTCAAGTTCCTTGGTGAGCTCAGCCTGTTGTTCAACCAGGACATGTTCTAACGCCTGTTGGATAATTAGCGGCTGACACTTCAATGACAGTCAAAGTCGGACGGACGCACCTTTTGGACAACACGGCAAGCATATACCTGAACGGACAGGTCTATTACCTTGCCCTTCATCTTCTCAGCCAAAACCTTCTTCTGGACCTGTGATCCATGCTCGAAGAATTTCTGAATGACGTAGTTCCCAAACACATCCTTCATCAGCTGAATTGCATTGGGCTCGATCTCCCGGAATACTTGATCCTTCTCATCGCTGTTGGCTGACTCAAGTTTCTGTTGAATGAATCTCGAGCCGTGCTGATCACCGCTGAACTCGACCATGTGGTTGTAAATGTCCTTCAAGTCATATCGCTTCGACTTGGACTGACGGAACTCATCCAGAAGGGCGCTCCGCACCCCCTTACCCGGATCCTGTTCCCGCGCTGGACGGATTGGGATGTTCAAGCTGGTATACGCAGGATGCAGAGGCAAGCCGTACCCGGAAAGCAGAGGCTGGCGCATGTTCTGATTGTAGGGGTCGACGAGGTTAAGGGGATACTGAGGCGTGACTTGATATTGATACGCGTTTGGATAGTAAGGGGCCTGGAAAGAGGGTGTGTATTGCTGCGTGGCGGCCCGTCGCTCGGGCTCGGCAGCCCTCGGTTCTCGAGAGGCTTGCCTGTTGGCCCAAGAATCCGTCGTGTTCGGCGCATATCCCCTTGGGCTGTTGTTCCCTGATTCTATCCTAAAGTTCGGCACCGGGGTGATGCGATCCACAGATCCGTTCCTCAAAGCCTGGAACTGTGCGGTTATCTGGTCAGTACCCAAATCGATGCTGTTAAGCCGAGAGGAACTGCCTTGGTTCGTCCACGATTGGGTGCCAGCGTTCATCTGAAACGGCTGGGATGCGGGATTGAACGGTGTAGTTCCGTTTGCCGCACCATTCTCCAAGGTAGCGCGACGGACAAACTGGTAGGCCAGATCTTCATCTATTTGCCTATTATTTGCGAAGGCGCGCTGGTTCGCTGACTGATGTTGCAGGGAGGACTGGTGCATGGACATTGGCCGCTGGGACTGTATGGAGTTGTTCGGAGTATGACCGCGGTAGAGTTCGTTGTAGGCAGGAGACCCTTGTGACTGTCGAGAGGGCGGGAGGTTGTCTCGTGCAGGCGTAAAACCAGATATCGAGTCCATGAACGACGACTCGGGGCTTCTTCGCTGAGGAACAGCAAAGGCACTGTACCCGTTCGCCTCATCCTGGAAAGCGTTACCTCCATATCCATTCCTCTGCGGCCGGACGGAGTGTTGAGAATCCAACAACCCCGAGCCGTTCGTGAGGCCGTTATCCCGTGTTCTGTTTGGCGACGTGCTCGTCGGTCGCGAAGCTTTGTCAGGATTCCACGGATTGGAGTTCCAGACCGCGCCCTCGGAATTTGCGTTCAAGGCACTGGATCCGGCTGGACCCTCATCGGAGTCTGCGATCGGGGTGAGTTCTCTAGGATCGCAAGGAGCAGCGCTAAGGAACGAATACATACCTCTGGAGGCGATTGTTCGGTCCCTGTTGGCGGTGCCCCAGATACTGCTGTTGGTGTAGAGGTTCGTGCCCATGAAGGGGCCCGAGGCTTGGGATCGATCGTTGACGGAGGCGGCGGGCATCTTGGAGTTTGGAAATCTCCCTTGCCGTGACTAGACACAAAAGATACTTGTCAGCATGAATGCGCTGGAGGACCAACTTCGTCGCCGTCCTTGTGCAACTGAGGTCATGGGCGTTTTCTGGATCAGCATCGTCTCAGACTCGAATCGTGGGCGAACCAAGAACAAGAATGCCTCCTTCCGTTGTGCGCTAGTTTGGCGCATCCTTGAAACACACGAGCACCCTCTGACGTCGATCCTGGGGCCTTTTGGCAGGGGCGACGGTAGCGCGCACTTCTGGGGAGACTTGTCCAAGGACGAAAGGTTATATGAAGGCACTTACACTGGTCATGATGAGAGGAACAAAAGTGCGAGGATTGAAGAATACCGTTAGTCAAGGGAGAAGCTTCGCAGTCGAGGACAGTTTTCCTGCGGAGTCGGAACCTGGTCTCGTTGGGACGGGTAGCTCAATGGGCCTTGCTCGGGGGCGGCGGCGTTGGCGCTGGCGCTGGCGCAAGGGAGGATTTCCCAGAGCCAAGCAGGGGAAAGAGGGAAAAAAAAAAAAGTTACGCTGAGAACCGGGATATGTATTCCGATGAGATCTTCCCTCCCTGGATCAGGAGCCTTTTCTGCTCGTTTCTCTGAAAGGAGCGACGCAGACGCAGACGCAGATGCAGTGGTAAGCCGTGAGATGTCTTGTCTATACGGAGCGGGAAAGGTGTTCGGTAGTCGATATTGCAAGCGGTAGTTGTTATCAATAAGGTGGATTGATGACACTAAAGCAAAAATCCCAAACTGGTATCGTGTCAGCACACAGTTTTAATCTAGGACATGGTCAGAGCCAGTGACGCTGGACGTAGACGATGCGGAGGCTATAAAAACGGGGTAAACTTTGGACTGGTCTGGTAAGGCTGATGTTCGAACAGGCCAGGGGGCCAACAACTTTAAAAAGCCCTGAGTCCCAACCATCGAAGGAATAGCTGAACCAAGAAGAGCACAACTTACCACAATGGCGATGTGTGTCGAGAAGACACGTTCGAAAACGATTCTGAGAGGACTTGTGTGAAGTTGATGGAAACGCACGGAATGCACACCGCTTGTCCAGAGGGTCGGAAGATGCGCGTATAAGTACGAATTGCGTGTATTGTGTGCGCAGGTCGAGCTTGTGTGGTGGGCGGGTATTGGTGTACCGGTGCATCCACTCTTCGACGGTTAGGAATGTTGGAAGATCCAAGATCCAGAGCTAGCTGCTAGTTGGCGGACTATGTACCGAGATAACCAGTAGTGACCAGATCTGCGATTAGCGAGTGGCAGGCGAGGAATTGTACAGGCGTATGCAGGAAGCCCCAAAAAAAGATACCGAGTCGACGAAATGGAGATAGATACTCGAAGTAGCGAGAATATTGAACATTTGACGTTGGAGGCCCAGTATGGCGACGACTCCGTAAATCCAGTCGGGAGCGTGGCTGCCCGAGTATGTGAGTCGAGGAATAATGCAGACGAGAATAAAGAAACTAGAGAACGAAGGGTATGGCCAAGGAGCGAGGTCGAGGTCGAGGTCGAGAGTGAGGGAGCGGGGAGTAAAGATGGGGGAGGATGGGGATGGATGCAGATGAGGCGGGCGCGGTTACTTAGATGTAGTCGGCTGCAGACCAAACAAGGGCAAGCACCCGTGCAACGGAACCAGTACCGGAATGCGCCTGAGCGAAAAAGAAGTGCAGTCGAGCAACCGACTTGTTGCTCGATCTCGGTCCCTCGAGCCCTAGGGATGGCAATATACGCCGGGGCGAGGAATGATGAGCGAGACACGTCAATAATGGTGAGGTGGGCTTTTGGCGGACAGCGGGCGGCAAACGCCAGGGAGGGCGGCCACAATGCGACTAGGTCGTGTAGTCTATGTGTGCCCGTCGGTGTATTGGGGGGGGGGGGGGCCTGTGTCTGTGCCTATGCCTGTGTCCTATCAGGAGGAGGAGGAGACCAGCGTCGGTAGGGCAATGTTGTAACGAAAGAAGGAGGCTTGGAGATGATCGCGAAAGCGTACTTACGATACCGAGGTGAGCTGCGAGGAAGAGGGAGGAAGGGAGGATTCGAGCGAGATGGAAAGGAGAGGCGATGGCAGCAAACAAGTAGCACCTTGGACCAGGTCAAACGTCAAGAGAGGCGGGGGGGATCCAGGCAACACAATGGTGAAAGGCAATGGGCAATGAGGTTTTCAGTGCGACGTCCGCCCTTCTTCCCAACCACTCACTGTATGTGTTATGTCGCCATATCACTCTCCGTCTCTCTCTTGTCGGTGTTATTCTTCATGGAGGTACAGAGCCCCGGCCCGGGCGGACAATTAATTCATGGGCGTGAACTGGTCCCGCTTGTCATGTTGCACCAGAGAGCAACAGTCGCTCTGGATGCGTAGGCAGGCAACGGGATCCCACCCTAGAAGCGAGATGTTCTCTCTCTGTGACCCACGAGTCCTGTTCATCATCTCTTCTGGTGTCTCTCGCTGGGGTTTCTCCCCTGCGGCCCCCTGGTCTGGAGCTCAAGTCCAGGGCCCACGGCGTACTTCTGGCTGCCGACCGGGAGCGATGGCACTGAGGGCCGCCCGGCTTGGCTTTCCGTTAGTGGGGGGAGGACGGGAGGGGGCTTGATAAACCTCAAGCCCAGATAGCCATTTTAGCCCCACCAACCTCCCCAGGGCCTCATTCGAGTTGGGAGGGCAGCTTTCAATATCAAAGGTAGAAAGAGGGCTCCTCCCCCGGTGACCGCCGGAGTAGGGCCAACGGTTGAGACACATGGCAATCAATTGGACTTTAGCCCGCCCACTAGCTTGCGAATGTCTCTGCTCAATCTGTCGACGTCCGATAGTGTGTCACTTTGTTCACCCGCAGCGTGCGCCTGGCTTATCAACTCATCCGACTTCCGCCCTTGTCTCCGCTAATCCTATCACGTAACGGGGCTCGTCTTTTCCATAGATGGTTGCGCCAAGTGCGTAAACCTGGGATGGTGCTCTCGTCGTTGAACATTTCAAGGGCCTCTAGGATGATAGCATGGTGCTGTGTTTCGTGGTTGATTTCGAACCAAAGGGGAGGGACAGTCGGCGATGGCAGGGGAGACCCCTAGTATCCCCAGGGTTCCCCAGCTCATCGAAGCATAACTCGCTCGCAAGTCGTAGATCATGGAACCTCACCTAGAGCCAAATGCGCATGTGCAGGACGCCGGAGCGACGTTGTAGCAAGGGCGTAGTGCAGCGGTTAGCTATCCTGACCCGCTTCAGCCAAGACTCATCGTCGTTCGTCATTGATACAGATCGGTGAGGGGTTTGGTGGTCATTGAATGGAGCGACTTGGGTCACCCGCGTCTCGGTATTCCCTACTCGTCCCAGGATAAAAGAATGGACCCTGCGACGTAGTGGATGGCGACTCTTAAGCGATGCCATGTCGAGCGGGTGTCCCGGTCTGCTGCTTCTGGCCCTCTTCCACAGCCTTACTGTTCTCTATCCTGACCGCATTCGCCAAACGCCCCAACCGTCGGTGCTACTATCCTATCAGTGATGTATCTCATCGGCGGTAGGGTGTGATTTTTCTGTTGTATGTGAAACGTCTTCAGTGCGGGTTTCTTACAGAGTCGCAAGATTGAGAGGATATCCACACGCCCCAGGGGAGGTTACAGACCTTGGAGGCAAGGGAGACAACCCTTCCTCGATACACCTCCAACGAGCAATCAAATCAAGCATTATCACCCTAGTAATGGTTCCCAAGACATCACGTTGGAACGCTATGTCTGGCCAGTGCATTTCCATATCAATCCCCTGCTTCCCGCCGGAATGTCGGAGATATAACTCGGCGTCATGTCCCAGCAACCATGGTGACGATGGTGCGCCGCGGAGCAGGCGTCTTGTTTGCGCGTGATTCATATTGTCTACACCATTGTGTTCTGAGAAACTCGGGGCCTAGACGAGAGTTGGAGAAGGAATTAACATCGAAATGATTCTCTTTTTCAGCTTGTTCTGTAGCGGTCGCTGAAACCACTAGGATTGTAGTTTCATGAGACAATGGATACCCGTTCAGAGCTTCAAGTTATTTGATTCAACACCAGGAACCTTGTTTTTGACCTCCATAAACAACTCTACCTTTGCATACCAGGACTCGTGTTTGCCCGCATAGCCTGGCGAATTGGGTCATTGTTCTCGATCTGAGTTGATGCCTTTGTGTATGTACCCGTGTAGTGTATCGTGTAATGCATACGGTGAATTTTTCGTGCAACCCCAGGTCGCTCCCGTCTGAATTGGCGACCCGAGTCATCAATCCAATGCCAGGGTCAGATCAACTCTCAAATACTGGGTTTAGCGTTAGACGAGCACAAGGCGAGTTTGGCAGTAACATTCAGATCTCGACGTAAGCATCCTTGCGAACTCCTGTCCTGCTCTAGGATGCGTGAAAGCCGGGGCATTCAAACAATCATGCGGCAATTTTCCGTTCCACAGAACCGTTCAAACAGCTTGCCTCTACTGCACCACAGAAATGGCTCGGGGACGAGAAAGAAAATAGCGAACAGTACTGTGACGGCGATCTCACCCCACTTGAAGTAAGACGGACCTCTGTCACCCAAGCCTAGCCGTTACATCACAAATGATCCTGTATAACAGCATCTGCAGTCGGCCTGATCGTGAGAACCAGCACCAATGACTACCGAGATTCCACTCACGGTCTCGTCAGAAATGGAATATACAAAGGGTAGGGTAGGGTAGGGTGTCAGTAACAGCAAAGCTATCGGAGACCGTATTGTGCGGGTCATAGTTGGGGCAGCTCGACATTCTGCTCAAGTCATGTTAAGCACAATTGCCAGCGATGACCCAGCACCCATTCTGCTAAAGTGGGCAACGAGGCTTTGAAGGGAACATGAAGGCAAGAGTAGCCCTGCTGAAGTCAGACGCACACAACGAAAGTGTCCAGAACCGGATGGTCAATCTTGCTGAATCAGCGGTCTCGGACTCGAGTCGTAGCATCGAACATTGATGACCTAGTTGAGAACAACAAGCGACCGGTTTTGGTTCGATTCGGTCGTGATGGTTGACGGAAAAGGCCGAATAAGTCCACAGAGTCTTGATAGGCGCTTGCACGCGCGTTCACGGCCACAGATTAGTTGGTGAGGCGAAATTGGGAGCGAACAACCGTTTGCTCAATCAGGCCAACCGGTTGAGCTTAGGTCGACTGGATCCTTCGATGGCGCACTCCCTACCCTGCATGTAATCTTGAATGAAATGCCTTCCGCTCGACACGGTGGTAAAACTAGTGGAGCAATAAAAATAACGTAGATTCCATGACACAGAGCGTCCTTGCACGACTTTTTATAATGTGAAGGATAAGATACATGCTATGATAACATGATGCAACCGACGGCGGATGCATGTTGAGGTTGGAAGGGATAATGAGAGACTCACACCGGAGGCCACTCATATGCTTACCTGTGTCTGTCAGCAAGTGGAAGGCGGATCCCTGCTCTGTTTCAACCCATTCCATGTGTTCGTGGCGTAGATCCCAGTAGCGACGAAACAAATGATCGATTGGTTCATCAGCATTTTGCTGCATCTTTCTCTGGAAGTCGTGGTGGAACGATTTGATGTGTTAGCGCCAAAGGCCCCTTCTCTTCTTCCTCTTCCATCATCTCCATCACTTCGCTTCACCTTTCTCGTGATCCACACCTGATCATGGATAGCCGCTCGCGCTCGACTCTTGTGATCTCCTTCCGAGTCAGTTGTTTCAAGGCCCCAAAACATCGACCAACTCACAGACCGCTCGCTGTCAGCTTTCACCTATTCGACCGTGGCCAGGCTTGGACATCTGCAGCCAATCAAGCGTGCGCCTAGGAGACCAGGCCCCCAACACTGACCCACAGGCCTCAGGGGCTCGATTGGCTCTCGGAGCCTCTCGCAGACTCAGGGTCAGTGAATTCTGCCAGTACCTGCATCCGCCCCGCTGCCACTACGCCCTCAGCACCCACCCGCCCGGCGCTGCAGCACCCTCCGTGGCCAATCCCAGCGGCACTGCCCCTGAGCAAAGGCCTGCTCGCCCCCTGATGGCCTTGTTAGCCCGCTGTGATGAGGGAACAAGTTTCTCATTTCCGGGCGCCCCAATCTCGTAAACTGCTCGTGGGGCGGCCCAGCACGCCTCAGCAGGAGCCCATCTTCTTCTACCGCCTCCCGCCCGGCCTTTATTCTGTTGTTTTTGCTCTGTTCAACCTCAACCGTTTTGACGGACAGACATCGAGAGGCTGCTTCTGTATATTGTTTGTTACTCTCACCATCGCTCTTTGCACCCCTTTGGATCATCGGCTTCACTCTTTTAGCTGATATCCGTCCAGTCTTTTAATCACCCTCCGGCCCCCCCCCTATTCAATTCATCCATTCTTTCTACGATCCGATCCGATCCGATCGCCCCTCCAGTCCCTGCGGTGTCCGATTTATTAACGAACTATTGACGATATTTTGCTCCTTTGCGTACGTGAAACTCCTCTTTCGTCTTGTTTATATCCTCTGAAATTTCATTCCTTCTACCTCCTGCGGCTCTGGCATGGATGGACTCGTGGGAATTGAATAAGATGGTATCGGTTGGCTGGAGTGAGGCATCGGGCAGCCCCGACCGACTGGGAGAATGGAGGTTGGCACATGTTGGGTCATGGATGCATCACGGAAACCTCCACCACACCACATTTCATCTCCTGGAGATGGAAATCATGCTGACGTTTGATCTTGATGATAGGCCTTCGATTACCTCCATTCTTTCGTCTTTCCACGGCACTCTGCATCGCTAATCGATTGACCAACCCCTAATCTATCGCCATTCTACAATCAAATCAGTCTTCCGCCATGGACTCTCTTCGTACCGTCCTTCGACGATCCAGTAATGACGACGGCTCCGACGGCATGATCAACCTCATGCTCTCGGTCCTCGGACTCGTCTTCTTCGCCCTCATCCTCATTTCTATCCTCTTCATCTTCCGCAGAGCTCGTCAGCAGAAGCTTCTGTGCGCTCAAGGCGAGATCCTTCCCACGTACTACGATTCCAAGAACCATCGTGGACTCACTATCGAGACGAAGCACAACGGCCGTGCCAGCATTCTCATCATCGGTCGTGACGGTCAACCCATGCTTGCCAATCCCAACTCACCACCTCATTCTCCCGACAACGTTCCCGAGATTCACATCACCTTCCCTGACGAGCATGATGATCAAGGTCGTCCCAGGAGTGGACGCGTGCTTGTCGTCCGTGTTGGAGACAACGCTACTGTCGGCCTCGAGCCCATGCGCGAGGAGCAGCTGCCTGCCTATGAGAAGGAAGCCAAGGGTCAATTCTACTCGATTGACATGGACAAGATCGGTGGACTGAAAGAGAAGGACCGCAACATGTTCCAATAAGAACGGCCGAGTCCACTTCTCATTCCTTGTCACCGCGTCCCATGGATCCTCTTGCAACTGTGTGGACGGCCCTCGTAACGAACTTTCCTGCTTAAAACTCGCTGGGATTCCGATCATCATCTCATCCTTGCCCCTTCCCTTATACGACCCCGAGGGGCCCCATTTCATGACACGCTATATATACCCGTGATGCTGCGGTTTGATTCTTCGTACGGCTATCCATCAACGGTCACTTCTCTCCCTCCCCCCGCAGATCGTTAATCGGCTGCCGCGGAAGCTTAAAATTTAAACCACATGCAGGCGGGGGAAGTTGCATCCACTTTACAGGGTGTGATGAACTTTAAATTCTACCGTGACGGCTCGGGTCATCATCTGAAAGAGTGCATAGAAGCTGCGGGGACGAGAAGTTGGATAAATGAGCCCTGTGGCTTAGCTGTATATTTGATAGTGTATAATTTTTTTATCATCCATCACCAAGTCCAGGTGTCAGTTGAGGCGTTTGTAATGAGCACATGGCATACGCCTTAAACAGGGTCTGATTGACTTCAACGACCAGTCAGCATCGATAACACAATGGGCCAAGGGTTCGTTGCCCCTCGAAAGGCGGCAAAGGACTCGCATGGTGTCGTAACTTCTGGAATCATGTGTAGGTATCTGTGAAACCCACGCAAGTTCGCCGCGTCTATTTTTTCCGTCCCTTAGATTTCCCTATCAAACTCCAATTACATGATCTATCTTGAGTGCAATGCTGCTTCAAGGCCGTTCAGTTCATCCATGGGCTTCGTCGGCGCAGCGAGGACCGGTTCCATACGTTGCTATGGCGGCGAATAGCTGGAATCTTGACATCTCCGGTGACGTGTCTGGGACTTGCTCATTGAGATCAGATATGGCAATTCACTGTCAAAGTATGCTCAGGCAAAGCCGTTTTGGTGCATGTACGTTGAGGAATCGGTATGACCATCTGTGTACTGCCCATATCCGTCCATGAACATACCCTGATGTGGGGGGAGAAACTGCGGATGTGAAGCAGGCTGTTGAGGCTGGAACATGCCTGTATCCCCCGCGCCATCGACGTGCATGAGAGGTATTGTGTCCGGTGCCAATCCGAGTGGGTTTCCTGGAGGCATCATGCTACCAAAGTCGGTCACTGGCACTACTTTGCTCGACATTGAGAGGAGGTCGCCAGCGGCTTCATACAAATTGAACGGATCGTCAGTTCCAATTGCAACACCACGCGCTTGGGCAAGGAACATTGGAACGCCGGGAGGACCGTAGTCAACATCGAAACCCCCTTCGGGCAGCGGGTAGGTAACCGGCTCGTTGGGTGGCTGAGGTGTGCGAAACCACCGGTCAGCGGCGGCTGCGTCGCCAGCTTTGCTTCGCTGTTCATCTTGAACAGTACTCATGAAAGCATTTTCTAGAATATGATGTGGTCCTGGCAATCGCCCATTCCCTGTAACCTGGACACTTTGACTCCCACTTGTACCTCTCTGGTCAGCAAACTTACGCGTCTTGTTGAACTGTTCGACCGCAGCGTTGTTGCTGTCGTACTATAGATTGAGTGAGCTAGAGTATACGAACAAGAGATGGATTTGACCTACGTAATGCTGCGCTTTGGGAATTATCTGGCACCAAGACTCGGTGATTTTCAAGAGACTGGCAATCAAACCACGTATATGCGCTTCATCGGCAGGCTCGCTTCTCCAGAGCGGCGCAGTAGTATGGTTGGCAAGGTCTTGATAGAAGTTGTGTTGCAGGGCTGTCAAGAGTACACGAAGAACTTGGTTCGTGACGTTGAGGATGCTGGGGTCTCCGGCGAGTTTAAGCTTCCCATTATCCGGGCGCTGGTCGACTTCGCGCTGTATCGAGTCGCAAAATCGAGCCAAGCAGAGTGCGTGCGCAATAGCTTGCTTTTGTGATTTGGCAATGAACTCGCGAGGCAGTTTTCGAAGCACCTCGATAGAGATCTGTTCTCTCAGACCAGGCAAAGAGAGACTGTAAAGGTCGAGATGGCAGGATCCCAAGCAAGTGTGGAGGAAGACATAGCCGGGGCCTTCTTCCGATGCCATGTAACGCACGATATTTTGATCGTTGAGTTTGAGTTCATCCGGCAAAGACGCGTTGAACCAGGACAGCTCATTCTGTAAAGCATTGATGTCGGCCATTACCTTGGATGGTTCCACTCCACTTCGGCTGACGCCGTGCGTAGCACCCAGCTTCCGGGTCATGCTGGAATCCAGTGTCAATACGTTCCCATAGAAGGTGATATCAGAGTTTCTTACCTTAAAATGCGATGCCTGATGTCAATGATGCGCAACTGATATCCGTGAATACCCATGGTGCCTTTGCTCTTTCCTGACTTGTCATGTAGCCTCTCGACAACGACCGGTTTGTTGTCCCGAAAAGCCGCCTCATTGCATGGGAGCCGGATCTTCATGATCTCATCACGGCAGGAAATGTACTCTTCGTATCCGCCCGCAAGCAGTCTGTCCATGCAGAAAAATTGCCACACAATCCGTCTCAGGCACTCTTGTTGAGCGAAGGAGCGATTCCGCGGTAGAATGTCCCAATTGACTTGTAGGCCCAGCATAAGCCGGATTGCAATGCCGGAGCATTGCCAAACCTTGGCCAAAGAACCGTTGAAGAAGTTGAAGAGGCAGTTAAGAGCATACAAAATGAGCGTATCCTCGTCAAATTTGTAGATGTTGCGAAAGACGTAAAACTCAACCTGGTCGCTGCACTTCATGGCAAACTCACGGCCGGCACCGCTGGGGTTGACAAAAAAGCTTGAGACTGCTACCATAGCAGCAGCCGTGGGTGGATCAAACGTTCCATCCTGAGTTTCATTTGGTGAGTACTTAAACAGTCATTATGATTGACACGGCGTTCCTCATCATACCTGAATCTGGGCATAAGTCGTTTCCGGGTGGAAGATGCCCATGCAAGGCATATAGTAGATGTGGTCGAAATAAGCATCGAGGTGCTTGAGAAGCAGGCTTTTCCGAGACAGCAACTCCCTACAACGAGGTCAGCAGTGGTTCGGCTTCAGGGCAGCTGAAATCGATAGCATACTCGGCCGTAAAATTTGACGTGTCAATGGCGAGGAGGAAGTGGCTTGGGTCATTGGCAGTGACGGGGCTGACAGAACCCTCGGATTTGACGGATATCTGAGTTGGCGGTTGTTTCTCCTCGAGGTTGACCGCAGGAGTGTTGAAGCGGACGTTGGCAAATTTTCTCTTGGCGGGAGTGTATTCGCAGTTTAAACCGCCGGCTTCGCATCTCGAACACCTGGGCAAGTCACCGGAGCATTTTGTCTTGTGGGTATGGCACTGGCTGCATGCCCGTTGTGCCCTTTTTCTTGGGGTGCCAGCTTCCGTCTGAACGTGGGACGGTGTCGTCCTCAAGACCTTGCCTGGATACAAAAGTCAACTCGGTGGAACATGGCTAGCTTGGCGTTGACAGCGTTTTTACCTCGGGCGTCAAAGAGCCCCTCCGGGTTGATGAAAGGACATGTCAGCTCCAGTCTCGCACAGTTGGAGCAAGGTCCATTGTTGCCTGGATTACCGGAGCATTTGACCTGGAGTTGAGGTTAGTGACCGGACCCTCGCCGACGGGTCAAAACTTGAGAGACGTGTGAAAAGAAGACGTCTAATTTACCTTGCGCAGCCTGCAAGTTCGACAACAATCGGCCAGGGAAGAGGCTGTCCGACGGCGCTTTGCTGGAGGCGGCGATATGGAAGACGTGGTGGCAGTTGACATTAGAGAGGGCGAGCCATGTGCGTCAGTGACAATGAGAGGCGGATCCATAGAAGGATCCATGTACTTTGTACTCCGTACTACGCACTCGTACTCGGCCGAGGCATCTGGCGCTGGATCATGGAAAAGACTAAAAGAGGTTAAGACCACCGGCCGCGTCTCGGCTCAGGCAGCTGGGCCAGCAACTGTTTGGGTTTTTTTTTTCGTTCTCTAGTGAGGGAAACGGCTCTCGCTCGTTGAGAATCTGGGGGAGAAATGGATTGACGGGAGCGAGCAAATGAGGAAATCGGGCGGTAACAAGGAGAAAGTTGGGATGGAAAGATTCGAGTCAATTAAGGTTCCAAGGCCAGTTCAGGCTGACCCGGCGGCGGAAATGGAGCGCAAAGTAGAAAGTACCCCCGAAGTGGCGGGGGAACTCTTGTCTTGTCCTGGTCGTAGCTCCAATAGTCGCTGGAAGTCACGCCGGCGGATCCATTCCAGGTTCCTGTCGGCTCGTGATCCGTCATTTCCACAGCCCAACGTGCAGCAGCAGCAGCAGTAGCAACAACAACAACAACAACAACAACAACGACAACGACAACGATAGCAACAACGACAATGGTACTAGTATCATCGTTGTCGTTATCTTCTTCCTCATCATCATATTCTTTTTACTACTACTCCTCCTCATCAACGACGTGTCGTTCCCACCGTCACAGTCTCTCCTCCACCCTCCTCTCTAGATACTCTAACAGAAAGTGCCAGTCATTCCGCCAGAGACAGGAGGCCTTACTTTGCTGGACGCTGACACAATACTACATAGCTTGGTCCTTCAAGAATTTCGATGCGGTGGAACTATTCCGCAGATGGAAAACATCCATGGGCCCATGCTCCGTCTTCAATCTCTTCCCACAAGGACTTGACTCGCACATGCTTCTAGAAGCCATCACAGAACTCTCCTCAGCGCCCTATGGCATCGGACGGTCCTACCCAGTTGTTGGAAGCGCATGAGACTGCTGCAACGATTCCTCGCCGTAGCCGGGCCCAGGGCCCGGCATCATACCACCTCATAGGCGCAGTAGTCTCGCTTACGATGACCTTGCTAGACATTCCATGCGTTGGGCAATCGATCAACTGCTTGAGATCGACCGAGGCACCAACATCGGGTCCATCTCACCTCTTGAATCACCGTCGGAGAACAGCAGGGACCCTGCCTGGGCTGACGTACGGGTCTGGATAATCACCGACTCCATTGGGGTCCTACGCCAGCATGGTTTAATACGATTTTGGCTAGCCACCGGAATCCCAACGCTGAGGATCCATTGGCTACTGCAGTTAACCGCCTTAGGGTCCTCGGGCCGTCACCGTCATCCCGATCTTACGCGTTTCTCATGTCGTGACACCGTTGTCCATAACCTCTCTCATCGCTCAAGCCCACTAGGGATTCTCACTCGAGAGAACGAGTTCATTCCAGAGTTAGGCGAAGTATATCGCATCTCCTGATTCCCATCTTGCAGAAGATTGCCAAGAACAGGCGCGCATTCACGTTCGCTAATCGGGTTCATGTACTCGGCCGAGATCAATGCGAAGAGGCCTCGACTAGCCCCGGCCCTGAGTAGCATCGAGCATGAGACCCCGGTCCGGAACCCGCCCCGGCTTTCGGTACATTACCATGGCTCTCCAACGTGCTATTAGCAACTACTGTGATATCACGTATCAGGTGATGCATGAGTTTGGAGCTTTAGTGCAGTGCAAACGCGACCTTGGACGAGAATCAAGTTCTCGACCTGGTATGCATGTCAAAATTGAGATCGTCCAGCGATTCCCCTATCCCTCAAAGTGGCCAGAACATACATTCACGGAAGACCACACGTCTCTCTTAATAATGAGCAGTCAATCAAAATCGGTTCACCAGTGTTGATACATAAAAATCTCAAGTCTATAGATTTGCTAAAATTGACAGCCCACAGTCTCTTGGCAATATACCTGCCGATGCCCAACAACACCTCGAACCCTCTATTCCTCAGGTTCGCCCTTAGTTTGGATGTTTTAGCTCATTGTAACAGGTAGTCTTTGTGGTCAAGCTGCGGGTGATCTATACTGTCAGTAAGGGCTAGATCTTGAGTTCAGAATCAAATAAGTACACTTACCAGACCAGATCAGACAGGTGCGTTGGGGTCGCATGTCACCGACAAACAAACGCATTCGTTGCGCGGATCCATCGTTTTGCACACGGTTTTTTGCAGCTTGACATCACAGCAACAACATGACTTTCTAACCCTGGCGTGGGCGGCGTGGGCGACGTGGGCGACGGCGCCGCTTGCGAGAGCGAGGACGGTGATGACGAAGTCGAAACGCATATCGAATGCTTGAGATGAGCGAGATTCGAATTTTAAAGACAGTCAGAATATCTTGAGATGGGTTCAAGAGAGTGTAAGTGACTTGAGGAAGTCAAGAGAGCGTGGGTGGTGATCAGTCTCTAGTTCGGGAGACTGCTTCCTTTTTATCTTCCCATGACTGGACTGCCTATGACGCGGGCTCTCCATCTGTTGACCGCTCGATCGTTTGATCATTGGGTCGCTGGAATGTGAAGACAGACTAGTATTCATGGCAAAGAGGTTTACCTGAACTTAAACTCCAACGCCAATTCTCTTATTTTTCTTTAACCCTCTACATTAGCCCGTCAGGGCGATTTCAAATAACCCGATTCAGACCCCTTTTCCGTCTGCCAGGCGCCACCAGTGCCATACTAAGTATCACCGTTCAAGCCGAGTCCTGAGTTTTGCAGCTTCCCAGGGATTTGGATCAAACAGTCTCTGTTTTCGGCTAGACGCCTTACGACGAATTCGTCCGCGAACTCATCGCGCGTCTTGCATACCTGAAGTCCAAAGCAGGCACCAGGCGACACCGACCTCCGCCGACACCGACTTGTGCTTCGCATCGTTAAGCCATAGAAGTCGGCTGCGAGGCGCTCGCCATACGCGTCGGAGCACCCGATGGGCACATAACTGCGGGACAGTAGCAGCCCTCGTTCTTGTCACTTGAGTCGCGAGCTGTGCAGACGATCGCCTCTTCTCCAGGGTTACAGCAGCAGCAAAGGTCCGGATCCGGGCTTGAAGTTGCAGTTGAGGTCGGTGTCTCCGTGGTTTGGGTTGCTGCGGTTGGCGTCGCGTATGTGGTTGGGGCTGAGTTTGGACAGGCGACGGCTGGACAGATACAATCTGCTGGATTAGCCTTTGCTTCGCATACAATGGCTGGCCTGGAGACATCGCAGCAGCAGCATTCGTATGAATCATCATCTTCGATGGGGTCAGCAACGGAATCTTCAGGGTCGTGGGGGTTATCGTGGCATACCTCCTGGCCCGTCTGTTTCCGTGGGGTTTGCCCCTTCCGTCTGAGTGGCCGTCTCAGTTGGCTCAACGATACCGGTGTCCGTCTCCGTAGCGATGATGTCGAGCCAGAGCGTGGGTGCGCTCTCTGGACACATGACCATGGCGCAAATACAGTCTGCTTGCACCCTGCACATGACAGCAGGCCGAGAGATATCGCAACAGCAGCAACTGTTACGATGATCGGCTGGATGAGCGAGCGTAGCGGACGCTCCTAGGAGGAGGGCTGAGACGATTGTGAAGCGCATGATGATGACAAGTCGTTGGAGGTCTCGAGGGGTGACTGATGACTCGAGATACTCTCAGATGTTTTCAAAGAGCTTATATGCGTCCCTTGAACCCTTTTTGTCTTGTCTTATCCCCAGTGTAGTGATACCAGCCATCGTGCTTTCGAACGAGAGGCACGATGGCTATATAAACTTTATCCCCATCACGCCTCTCCTAGGTATGAATGGATCGTCTTCAGCTACCTGAGTTTAAAATGGAGACTTCACCCAACGAGAAGACACTCTTGAGACGTCAGTCTATGAGAAGACACAAACTTGCTTTTCCTGATCATCATGAGGTTCAGATCGTCATGGACTTGGGTTGGGTCGCATATCTTGGCAGAAAATTTTCAATCGTTCCCAGCTGTTGCTACGCTATTACTCAAGATTACTCTAGCTCTTCATATATACAGAGAAGAATTTTTTTCTCTGCATGTGTACGTCTCCAGAATCTTTGTCACCGTGGTCTACTCGGTAGTGGAACACCATCTCATCACAACGAACAGCACATGAGCCCCCCCACCCAAAGAAACGTCTTCTGAAAAGAGGTACCGACAACCCGCAACGCAACAACCGGCCAGCCATCTATTTTCCCAATCTGGAAAAATCCTCCCGCCTCGTCGTATTAGACCACACGTCGGCAGAGGGCTAGGACCTTTTTCGTACAGCCCACAGGGATGACAAATGTTAGCTCATATACAAGCCTCGCCTCGGCTGCGGATTGCCTCTATCTCATGGATTATTACCGTACCCCCATCAGAGGAACGTCGGAGTGTTACAGCCGACGCTTGGTACCATAAG
>JAMYIC010001842.1:2516-28538 GCA_024112705.1 Microcera coccophila
AGTTGAGATTCTTGGGGGACAATGGATCGGATGCAACTCTCACTTATACGGGATACGGTTGCGTCTGACGAATTGGCAAAAACATCCCCAATGATCAATTGTCTTTGGCGGGGTGGCTGAACGTGGATGAATTTGGCCACAATGGAATTAAAAAGAGAGCTTCGTAGGCGAATGTATATGATCTAATTTCCAAGTGTCGACATGCTAATCTCAACTCCTGGGCATCAAGTAGAAGACTGGTCGAAAAATATGCTAATGAAGGCGCCATAACCACCGATAAACATGCCGAAACAGGGGCATTCACACGTCTAAGACGCGGATGATGCTCGAGGTAGCCTGATGACATCGAATACAGCCTTTCAATAAAGCCCCGTAAGACCCTGCAGCATAGCTGGTCATCTCCTTTGGTTGGCGTTCAGGTCGCTCTCGTCTACCGTTGTGACTAAAAGTAGGCATGGTCGTCAACCCTGGACCACTGGCATCTCCGTTGCTAAAACTGCTCATAGAAGCGAAGTGAGCCCTCCACTTAGGTGTAAATGTGAATCGACCACGTCGAACAGGTCGTTCACTTTGCTCGTTGCCAATATCCAGAGCATGCCGCGTGGATTGAGACGTCAAGCAAGGACGAAGGGCAGGATTGAGCACCGTCAAGCAACAAAGATGACAATCTGTGCAAATAACAACATTTGTTGCGCTGGAGATCTCAGCTTTTACCGAGCATGACTTTTTGCGGCAACACTTGGATGCCTTGCTGCTGTTGCGCAACCCTGGTATCGTGAACCTTCCGGTCAATGACCTTGAAATCGAAGACGCCGTCCAACTCGCCCCGAAGAGCCAGCAGCTGGTCCTGAGCCCTCCTAAGCTCGTCCGGTTTGTTATCCTGCAAGACGTGAGCCTTGATGAAGAGGATCCAGCGCTTTTGCACATCGATGGGCGTCAAAGAGTCCCAGGCCGGCAAGCTGGTGGCAGGGGTGGCAGGGGTGGCCTTTCGTTCAAGGGGAACGTAGTCTTCGAGAGGTTTTGCGAAGTAGTCTCTGGTAAGACAAAACTCAATGTCTTCGCGGTAGAACCGGTACACTTCCTCTATCCTCTCCGTCTTGAGCCTGCGACAAAGTTAGCCTCGTCCCTCGAGTTTTACAGACTGGATGCACTCGCCGGTAATGGTTGGTATACAGAATGGTAGGCAATCTCTGTTGCTCCCACAGCTCCACCTTCTTGCGCTGGGTGAGCAGAGGTCTCCCATGCGGCGGATCCGGGAAGTCGGTCCATCGTAGGATGCCGGGCGTGGCGTCGAGATTGGCTGGGGGGGCGTTGGGACCCAAGTCGCGATCCTTGAGGACCTCGTAGCGCGCTTGAACGATGAACGACTGTCGGCTGAAGCTCTGATGTAGGTCTTTCCACAACAGCCCTACGTCTTTGCGCACTGGTTTCTCTAGAGCGCTCAGGTTTTGTAACCCGGCGGGTCGGGGAGGGCCTTGGAAGTAGAGAACTCGATGGACGCTCTCCCATGGCCCCATCCCGCAGAGACCGCCGAGTACGGAACATGCTCCATCAAAGTCCGCATCATCCACGAGCGCGGTGAGAAAGAGCTCGTACATCTTGGGCTCTTATTCCAGGTCTTGCATCGAGGGAGTTTAAGGCAGGCTCAACGAATGTCTTCGGAAGGAGCAAGAAGCCTCAAGCTTTTAGGTCAACAAACGATCTTTATAATCACGTTCCCTTTCGAATTATCCTCAGCTTGCCATGGTTTAGTCGCATGGAGTTCTGAGGCTCGAGGGAACGGTTAGAGGTGGTACTTTGTCGAAGTACCTGGAAGACCCACCCCACTGGCACCTTCATATCGAATTCTCATGTCCACGTGATCTCGCGTCAGCCGTTTCGCGTGCGGGACCAGCATTGATGCCTCGTCAACAGAGTTCTGGAATCTTGAACTTGGTCTGTTGTTTTAATGCTCTCGCTCACTCCATACGCTCTTTCAAGATGGCGCCTAGCGGTTCGCAAGGCAAGCGTAAAGCAAGCGATAGGGCAATTTCACCGCCGCCCGTCAAGCGAAAGATCCAGAGCGGCACAACCAGTGGGATTTCCGATCTTTGTTTCTACCAAGTGATTACTGACAAACTTGGATCTAGAGAACGCCGTAGCCAGTTTCTTCACACCAGCATCGCAGAAACCTAAAGATCGAACGACATGGTCCGAACGGAGTCCCGATGATGACACTCCAGCCACTCTCCTGGTCGGTCGCTACGAGCCGGAAGCGAAAGAAGATAAGAGCGTTCTCCGAAGAAAGATCGCGGCGTTTGATCTCGACTCAACTTTGATTGCTACGTCTTCAGGAAAGAAACATGGTAGCGGTGCAGCGGATTGGAAATGGTGGGATAACCAAGTGCCTGATCGACTACGAAAACTCTACCACGAGGAAGGATACCGGGTTGTCGTGCTCTCCAATCAAGCGGGATTGACGCTTCACTTCGATGCCAATTTCAAGGGGCCTAAAGCATCCGCCCAGAAGCGCGTTGGCGACTTTAAGCAGAAATGCAGCGCTGTTCTGAGCAATCTCGACCTGCCTACGACCGTCTACGCTGCGACCGGACGAGACATTTATAGAAAGCCGCGAACTGGAATGTGGAAGGAGCTTTGCGAAGACTACGATATCCCCGAGGGAGGGCTGGACCTCGAGAACAGCATTTTCGTCGGCGACGCAGGAGGACGGATGGCATCTCTAGGCAAAGCCACGGACGGAGTCAAGGCCGCAGCGAAAGACTTTAGCTGTTCTGATAGGAATTTTGCCCACAATGTGGGGATATCCTATCACACACCCGAGGAGTTCTTCCTCAACGAAAACTCCCGAGATTTCGTGCGGGAATTTGATTTGACCGACTTCCCATTCGCCAATGAGCCGAACGACCCGGAAGCGGTGTTTGAGAAGACGAGCGACAAGGATATCGTCCTGTTCTGCGGCCCACCAGGAGCGGGAAAAAGTACCTTTTACTGGAAGCACCTCAAGCCTCTAGGCTACGAGAGGATCAACCAGGATACTCTGAAGAGCCGGGACAAGTGTGTCCAGGTCGCCAAGGAGCATCTCCAACAAGGCGACTCCATCGCGATAGGTATGCCTCCACAGAACCCCTCAATTACCCCATCCAAGCGCCTGACCCGTGAAATTACCTAGACAACACCAACCCCGACCCTGACACTAGAGCCATGTGGATCGCGCTGGCGCAAAAGGCAAAAGTGCCTATCCGATGCGTCTGGTTCAAGACGCCTCTACACCTCTGCGAGCACAACGACGCGGTGCGCGCACTCAACAAGTCCTTGAACCCGGAGTCCAGGCAGAGCCTCCCCAAGTTGGCCTTTAACGGGTTCGCGTCGCGGTACAAAGCGCCACAGGTGAAGGAGGGGTTTCGAGATGTGACGGAGGTGCCATTCAAGTTCCGCGGCACGGAAGCGGAGTACAAGATCTGGGGGCGGTACTGGATATGATCTGAGGAAGGACTCCAGATTCAGTTTGCAGCACTGGCGCCATTCCCCACAGTCTGACGTGCAAGGGAGCCGACACGACGGTGCCTGCGAATTGTCGTGTAAGTGGATTAGAGAGATGAGAGAAAGGAAGCGCTAATAAACAAGCCAAACTTAATATGCCAAATAAAACGCAGAACCCCAAAGCTGACCTTGGGATTTATCCGCAATCAACGGCGTCCAGGCTCCAGAACGGGCATTCCCCACAAACCCACATCCCAGTATCTCGGCTGGTCGGCCTCAAGCAGGACAAAGCGACAATCGCATTGTGGACTAGCTCCGGGAATACAAGACCGGCCGGACCGAATGCATTGAACGAGCTAGCCCCATGTCCCATTTGATACAATACATCATTGGGGGCCCCAACGGCGAAGTTTCCTTGAGGAGAAAATGCAGAGGATCATGGGGCAACAAGGGTGTCGTGTGTGCAGGGATATTTCCTTATCCAACCAGCCGGCTGGGAGCTTACCGACAATGGTTTTAGGCAGTTTTGGGCGGCCTGACTGCGCCGGTGCTGGGTTAAAGGAAACGGTTAATCTTTGATGGACATGTCCGAACACACGAACCTCTCGTGGCACCCAGGCTGCAACAATGACATTGGTGGCGGTGGCTTCTTTAGGCTATTGGGTATATGGACTTGAAGCGTTGCTATTCCCGCTTCCCGATCGAACACCCTCCTCCAATGCCCATGCTAGAGAACGGTAGCTTTGTCCGAGCTTATCGCAACTCGTGGGCGGTGGAGTCTAGTTTCCCCCTCATCGTCGTGAGAATACGGAGTCTCCATCCGTGGGTGGGTGACATCGCGCGATACCGCAGCTCCATCATTCCCCGCGATTCCTACCCCGAATGTTGGTCCTGTGGAGGTTAGCTAGGGGGATTGGAGCCTCCATGATTGGGTGACCTGATAGCTGGGGTGAAGGATTGGGATGGATCGACAAGGCTTCCTAGAGTCGGAGAAGACAGCTGTGCCCCCCCTCATCAGGGTTGGCGGTTAATGAGGAAAAAAAAAGTCTAAGCTTGACAGGTCGGTGGACATGATCGAAGGGTATCACTGCATGTATTGGGGGCTGGGTCGCGGTTGGGGATTAAGGTTGTTTGCTAGCCTCACCGCATATATTAACCTCGACCTCTCCTCTATTCACCCTTTCCCCCCCTCCGCACCCTCATCATCCCTCATCATCCCTAAGAAATAACTCATCATGGCCGGAGGAGTTAAGAAGCCCGTCAACATCTTCAGGCTGAAGAACCTGGACGAGCCCGAGGGCACCTTCAACTGGCGCCTATGGTTCGCCGTCATCTCGTTTGGCCTGCTCGGCGCCGCCCGAGGCATCGACGAAGGCCTCATTTCTGGCGCCTTCAACGCGCCTGACTTCCAGCGCGCCATCCACTACTCGTCCTACTCGAAGACGGACCAGGCCGACATCAAGGCCAATGTCTCGGCCATGGTCCAAATCGGTTCTGTTGGTGGAGCACTCATGTAAGCTGGAGAGCCTCACATCCTGGTCCAACTCTTGCTAACGCCGAATAGCGCATTCTTGGTGTGCGATCGCGTCGGTCGAATCTGGGCGACCAGGTTTCTCTGCGTCCTTTGGGCTCTCGGTATCGCTATCTTCATGGCTGGCGGCGCCAACGGAAATTTGGGGGCCATCTACGCTGGACGGTTTATCGCGGGTCTTGGTGTGGGACAGACGCCTGTCGTGGGGTAAGCAATGCACACACACACACACACACACTCTCTCTCTTGGGAATTCTCGACAATAGAGCTGACAATATGGGATTCAGTCCCGTCTACATCGCAGAAGTTGCCCCGGCCTCGATTCGAGGCTTGTGTACTTGCATCTTCACCGGCGCCGTCTACCTCGGTATCGTCCTCGCCTACTTCACCAACTATGGCTGCGCCGTGCACCTCGACGCCAACTCCCACAACCGCTGGCTGGTCCCGACGAGCTTGCACATCATGATGTCGGGCATCATCTTCATCCTCATGTTCTTCCAGTACGAGTCGCCGCGCTTCCTCGTCAAGCAGGGCAAGCCCGACAAGGCGGCGCAGGTGCTGGGCCGCCTTCGACGCCAGCCGGCCGACGGCCCCTACGTCGTCGGGCAGGTTTCCACCATCCAGGCGGCTTTGGACCACGAGCTCGAGGCTACCAGGGGCGTCGGCTGGCTTGGCAAGGTGAAGGAGATGTTCCTCGTTCCCAGCAACCTGTACCGAGTGTACCTGGCCAGCATGGTCCAGTTTATGTCTCAGTGGTCCGGCGCTGGATCCATCACGCTCTACGCTCCCGATCTGTTCAGTCTTCTCGGCATCAAAGGCACGGAGGAAGCTCTGCTCGTCACGGCCGTCTTTGGAATCATCAAGCTGTCCGCGGCCCTGATGTGCGCCCTCTTCCTGGTCGATGTCATCGGCCGGAAGCGCGCTCTCATGACCGGCATCACGCTCCAAGCCATTGCCATGATTTACGTCGCGTCCTTCCTTACCGCTGTTCCGCAACTTGGCACGGTCACCGGCTTCGTGATGCCCCAGAAGTTCCTGGGACCGAGTCGGGGGGCCATTGCCATGATTTACATTTCTGGGTTCGGTTGGGCCTTGGGTATGTTCCCCGCTTTGTTAATACGCTAATTGGGCTTTGCTGACTGTGTTTGCAGGCTGGAACAGTATGCAGTACCTCCTCACCGCGGAGTTGTTCCCACTTCGGATTCGAGCTCTGGCAACCTCCTTCGTAAGTTTATCACCACCACAGCATTAGAATTAAGCTAATATCCCTAATGAGCATGGTACTTCATTTTGCAAACCAGTACGGAAACTCTCGAGCAGTTCCAAATATGCTGCTCCCGGTCTCAGAAGGTGGTATCTCACCAAAGGGGACATTTTGGTGCTTCGCCGCCGTGACTCTCCTGGGTGGTCTGTGGGTCTGGCTCTCCGTGCCTGAGACTAGCGGCCGCAGCTTGGAGAGTATGGATCACTTGTTCGAACTCCCTTGGTACAAGATTGGTCTTTATGGAAATAAGGATGCTGAGCAGAGGGATGTGGCTACCAATGAGAAGCAACGAATGGCTGAGGAGTCACATGGGATGAGCACCCAGGTCGAAGACGTGCGGAAGTCAGAGGTCTAAGATACGAGATTTAGTTGAAGAGAACATAGCCGTTCTGCGCAAAGGGTATTACATCTATCTGGATGGGTGTAAGTGAAGCAGCACGCAGGAGGCATTGGACGGATTAGTCAGCGAGAATGCAGCAATCGCAGACGGATGAACACGTGATATTGAATCACGTGCATGAAATGGCCGCGGGGTCCTTACGAATTTGATACCACATCACGGCATTTAGCCTAATCAAACTGTTAAAACACCATCGTCAACTCTGAGCTCGCGTTTTTTTTGTGATTACCCCAGTCGCGAACACCCGCTAGTCGATGCCGAGAGAGGCAAACTCAGCCGCCGTGCTCTTAAACTACCCAATCAAAGCGCCGGCTAAATGCCTAACCCACAAACCCCCCTCCCCCACGGAAAGGCTAGCGGCGCCTTGTCCTTGGGGAAAAACCGGCTCAGCTCTCTGCCCGAAAGGGCCAATTCGGAGATCGAAAGAAACCAGGATGTTCGGTTCCGGGGGAGGGGTGCCGAAGGTTGAAAAGCTGCGAGGTCTCCCGGTTTGGCGTCTTTGGCCTTGGCATTTGTCGGATGTAGGTCTCCGGGCCATTTCTCAATCCCGCACGATGGGGCGCGGCGAAATGCCAATAGTTCTTTTTACTCAAACGAACCAATATCGTCCATGGCGTTTCATTATCCCGCGGAGGCTCGTCTCCGCACAATTTGCCCACATCCCCGGGTTGGTGATCCTGGGGGCGGGCATTTGCTTCTCGAGGTTTAAACTGTTCCCGGCTTACTTTCGGGAGCTAGAAAAGCAGACGGATGGTATGAGGTTGGAGATGAGTCCGCTAGTCGGGGCATTGCTGCGGAGTTAAGCTTAATTGTCAGAGTTGAGGCTTGTAAGTTGCATCCATGCCATCCGATGCTGTGCCCCAATCTCATGGGTCGCGTGTAGACCCTCATGCATGTCGATCGCTGCAGGAAAGGAGATATTGCGGGGAAGCATGTTGGGGTTTAGAGGCTTGTTCGTACGAGTCATGATCAGTTCAGAGGATCACACAGGAAAGTCACTAGCAATTGTTGGCTGCCTGATACTGCCATTGCCCCGACATGTCCCTCGCTGATAGTAGCGTAGGTCATCGGAAGTAATGATGGTTCGAACGATCCGGTGCCTATGGACTTGAGATTCGCCTAACAGTTCACGATTCCCTTGAGAGCACCAAGGGGCTCCTTTTTTGGTGTGACGAGGAAGTCCACTTTCTTCTTTGGGTCTATCTAAGACAGTGGCACAGCAATTCCTCGGCTGCAACGTCAGTCCAGATTAGCTTCATGTTTAGCTTGGGCGTTATGTTGAGCTTGAGCTTCATGTTCAGCTTGAGCTTTAGGTTGATCTTCAGCTTCGTGCTAGGTATGTGATGAGCATCAGTAACTTCACTGAATCATCGTCGGTGTTCGATGCTGCAGGGGAAGTGCAGGGACGTCACACCGAACTTTACAAGGACATCGTCTACTCTTCACGGGGGGGCTGTTTAATCCATATTTGGCGTTGCGGTAGATCGATACCAATGGTTGTGCCGAGACATGGCAAACCACTCAACCAAGACACTGGCGGAAACGGTCGCAGGAATCGGCTATTTGAAGAACGAAGTGATGTTGACGGCGGTGAAAGGTCAGAAGGATCATCTGGAACACCTCGCGAGTGAAGCACTGAACAGCAAGAACATCCTCCTACCCAACGTCGGTCCGCTGGTCAGGACACAGGTGGAGGAAAGTGATGTCTTCGACATGTCGGATGATGAACACGACCGAACGGACGAAGTACTTACACCAGAACCAGCTGATTCTAGATTGGCAGTCCGACGCCTGGCAGATGCCGAACTCCATCTTCACCTCTATCTCAAGCTTTACCCAAGACCATCTACACTCCTATCGGACTGCGATATACCCTCATACGAATGAAAGGCAGCCTATGGAGTACAACCGCGAGTTTTACAAAATCACAAATGAGAAATAAGTTTCGCTGACAAGAGGAGATTGTGACTGAAAGCTGCCTGAAAGCATACTCCGAACGCAAAAGATGCCGTTATAGACCATCATGATAGAGCATCTAGAACTCCTTGTTCTCAGAACCCAGTTTCTCCGTCCTCATATTTGTCCAAACTCCAATAGATGCAAGAAAAACCCAGTCTCAGTTACCAGTGGAACGCCGCCGTCACCTTGGAAAGCAGCCTAGTCGTTAGTTTCGGCTTCGGCAACTCGATAATGGGCCAGACTCACCATCTGATAAGAACGCCATTCATCGAGAGCTTATTGAAAGACGGATACGTTCAATCTCTCCACGGGAAGGCATTCTCACGTCGAAAGCGCAGTTTTGCGTCCGTGACGAATGTAGGATTGTGCCACGTTTCTTCCTAAGGCGATGTTGAATCACCTGGAGGGGTAAGTAAGCTGAAGTTATCAGACCCCCGGAGTCTACTTACGAAGTGAATGGCTGGAGCCATTACTGAAACCGTTGTCGGCGCTGATGCTGCCACCTTTAGCCGTCCCATTGTTTGAACCCGAACCATTCGATCCAGTGGAGCTGGATGGTTGAGTCGTCTGGGTCTGCCAATGGGTCTGCCAAGGTTGAGAGGTCGGCGCGTGAGGTCTGTTCATCAGCAACATTCCCTCATCATGCTCGAAGTGGAAAATGTCTTCGTCATCCAAAGTTTCCTGGAAATGCCTGTTTCTCAGGTAAGCGGGTCTACCGCGATGGTCGTAGAGCGAAGAAAGACCGTTGTGTGTGTTGCTGGGAGAAGACTCTCCCCACCTGGATCTACTACGACCCCGATCAGCCTCGGCGAAACTGGGAGACGCAGGGAAGCTAGGAAAAGATTGAGTCATGTTCAGTCCAGCCAGGGATTCGTAGAGACGGTCGTTGTGAAAATTCGAGGGAGTGTTTCCCGTGAAAGGGGCGACATAGGTGCGCCGCGTGCGCTGGGGAACGTCGTCCGTGGTCGAAGACAAGTTGCCGATGCTCTTGTATGACCATTCCGATTCAACATCAGAGACATCGGGACTTTCGATGTCGTCCTGGCTGCAGACTTGCTTGAGCGGTGAGGGATTACCGGGGGCGTAAGACGCCTTGCGAGGATGCGGAGGAATGTGCACGGGGAGTTTCCCCCAGGTCTTCTGGATCGAAATCATTCGGTCTGACATTTTCGGCTGAGCTATCGTAGTCGGAGACGCGGTAAGAGAGGCAGTGATGCGAAAAACCGGTGTAATCTCGTCGTTGAGCAAAATGACCTTGTGAAGGCGAAGGGTGAAGTGAGAATACGTCGAGATGCTGTAGAAACGGAGAGAGAGAGCTTGGGAGGAAGACCCCGGAGTCGCTTTATAGCATGGCTTTTTGTGAGGTCGTACAATGCTGTGCAATGAATGTTTAACAATACTCATCCTATTCAAAGGTGGCCTTCGCAGGGCCCGCTGGGTGAGATTTGGTTCTGAACAATGAAAGTTTTTCCAGGTATGCGGTGCGGACAAAAAAGGGCTTGTTCTAAAGACAGGTCTGGGGAGAGAGAAAAAAAATGAATTGGATAGCAGATTGCACTTAGGAGAATTATTGAGATGTTCAAGAAAATGTCATTGTTCTGAGAAGAATGAAAGGTGAACAATGAGAGCGTGGGTAAGGCAGAAGGTGAGATTAGGAGGTCAAGTGAAGGTTGCGCGGTGATGTGAATCAAGGAAGTTGCATTGAGCTAAGGAGCACGTGAATGAAGGTGAGATTGGCTGAGAAAGAACAACCTCGATATTCTGATGCTGGAAACATGTGTGTTGAAATTTAGCAGCGTCGTCACCATGCTTTTGGTGTTTTCATGAGCTGCTTCGAGCCGCATTCCTGCTGTTCATTAGGTACTCTCGACGTACTATAACGCTGATCAACAATTATTTTTCCCGTCGTCTCAGGTGAAAGAATCGTTCAACGCTCATACCCTAAATCCATAGAAATTCCTTTATCGAAAGAGTCCATGAGGAAGCATTCATAGTGGCTTACTCCCTGGAGTCACAGCCCAAGTCTCTTCCGTAAAGGTCAAATAATCTTCCTTTCGCAGGTACTCGGGATCAATCAAAACCTTCAAGCTAACATCCGACCTCTCGACGTTGAAGACACGAAGAATCATGTAAACAGTTGGAGAACTGGATGAAGATTGCGCTTCTTTTGTGTATTGTTGCATCTTCAGCCCTACTGTGTCAGTCGATTGAGCAGAGCTGGACTGGGAAAGATCAACGTACCCTTCGATATTGGTATTTGCTCATGAAAAAAGGTGTTTGGTGATGGCCTGTCGTGGTCTTGATCTCGATCAAGTAGCGCGGTGTCTTACCAGCCCAATCTTCGCGAGTCATGTACCCCTTTAGAATCAAAAGTTCTGTCAGAACTCGCTCTTCGTCATAGTAGACGATGTCTGCGGTCTCGCGTCCCTCCCAGGGCTGCATCGATGCGTAACCTGGATGGACAGTGACATATTTTCGAACCGTGCTTTGCCAATTATCCCTGCCGAATCCTGGCAAGGGTGTCTGTAATCCCGAAAGCAGTTCAAAGGCCTAGTATATCTCGTTAGCCTTCACCTTCCAATTCTCGTCCAAGTATCAAGGCAAAAGCCTTGAAGCGTTAGACGTACAAACAACTCTCCCGCTGCTCCAATCTTCTTGTCTCTCTCTACAACTGCACCGATGGGGAAATTTTGAGGCAAGTATATGTTGCTGCCAGCCGCAGTCCCCCCCGGTAGTGCGCTGAGAAGACTGGAAACATCGAAAACATTCCGACCGGGGAAGCTTCCCTTCCTCGCGACGGAGACGACGTTTGTCAAAAGCTCCCTATACCTCGACTCTCCGTCGGGCGACTCCGTTGTCGGAACTGGACTGTCTGTCGGAAACCTAGGAGTCCCCATCAAATCAGGCTGCCTGAGCGGTGATGAAAACCTGAAAGATGATGGGAACCCGGTTCCAGTTTCATTCGTGGAGCGATTTGGACTTCCGGTGGCTGCGAGATTGCCAAACACTTCCACACTTGCCCTCGCTCCTCGAGGGGCTGGATTGACCGTCGGACGCGTTATAGGGGTTTCCGCGGGCGTTGGTGGGCTTCTTCGTGCAGTTTCGGGAGTGGAAGTGACATCGGGCGGAGTGATTACATCCGGAGCCGTTTGTGTTTCCGGCTTAGGAGTCGTGATAGCATTGGCGTGCTGAGATGCGGACCCCAGTACATCGTCATCAACATCACTGCCGTAGTCGCTCTCCTCCGGAATATCCACTTCGATAATTCCCTCTGCTTCCAGTATCTGTGAGACGTTGATGATAGGCGCGTTCAGCACCGAGCCGATAACGTGAACGGCACGCGGGTCAATCGCCTCCGTGCGCGAAGTTGTTGGGTCTGTCATCAGCCATTCCATGAGCTTCGGGGGAAGCCTTGAGAAGTAGCAGAAACCCTGGGCTTTTGGGTCTCCCGGAACAAACACCTGCAGCATCCCACCAGTCTCGCGGATATGGAGTTCGCTCCTCGCTTGCTCGTGTACAACATCACGTCCGTCTTGGGAGAGATGGAGTTCCGAGGAAATACCCTCGGTCTCATACACTTGTGCTTTTTGAAGAACATGGTAAAGCTCGTTATTAGAGCTGTTTGCGCGAGGGCTGTTGAAATGCAAAGCAATCCTGGAACGAAATGATTAGAAGACTGATGCTGAGCTATGGTTAGTACCCTGGATCTCTGACATACCTGAACAGCCCATGAGCTTTGCGTTTGATACCCCGATCTGGGTGACTTAATAACGTCGACTGACCTCCGGCCACTGTGGATATTTCCTTCACCATTGAAGAAAGATATCGCAAGTCTAACCTGATCCATTCCACGAAGTGTTTAAGCTTTCTGATCTCATCGAGGGTAAAATCAAGAAACTTGACCCTGTTTGAAAAGATGTCGCCGAGAGTTTTACGGTCTCGAATCGCAAACTGACTTCGTGCTGTATGAAGCTTTACTTGGGTACTGTTTGGGTATTTTACTGGGAATACCCTGCAGTCGAGGACTGAAGTTGGATCTGGGGGCCTCTCGGCGCCTTCAAGGAGTGAGTTTATGGCCCAGATCGTTGTCTTGACTTCGTCAACTGGAGGCGGCGGCTCTCTATTGCCCTGCTCCCTGAGCTCGTCGTACGCCATCTCGAGAGTCAGTTCCTGCACTCCGAGAAATTTCACAAAGAAATCCTCAAGGTCAGTGTATGTATCATTAAGTGATACTTTTCCTCGAACTTGGGTGGCACTAGACCAAAGACAATCATCAATGGTGTGCCAGCTGCCCTTACCAGACTGGTCCGAAGGGATGAAAATCAGTTCTTCCTCATCAAAACTTTCCCTACAATGATTTGTGAGCAGATGAGGAATAAACCAGGGGTGAGGATAGGTATGACGATAGGTATGACGATAGAGGTGAGGATGGGAGTGAGGATATGCGTGAGGATGAGAGAAAGGTTAAAGAGGAGGGTAAGAAAGAGCAAACCTTACTTGAGTTCGTCGATATCACCTTCAGACATAGAATGCCGGGCTTTATTCAAATGGCCATACACATCACACACCCAGTCGAAGTCGATCTCGTTTCCATCCTCGAGGGACCGAAGCTCTTCAAAGTAATGATGCCAATCGACGTTTTCGACTCCTAGCGTAACTCGAAAGAACTGTCTAACGCCATCCAAGTCTTCGGCGGAGCGCGTTGAGGTAGCTTTGTAAAGTGATCCTATGGGTCTCATGTGCTGCATTTCCTTGGGTGCATCCCATAAACATTCAATTGGACAGGTCCACTGTTTTTCTTCCGGCACATAAATAAGATCAGATACGTGAAAATATCGTCTGTTGTTTCGACATGTCAATATAATCATCCAAACTTCAGAGGTCAGTCATTCTTGAACATACCTGACTTGTCTTCGAGTTTCTTCGCGGTTGGGAGATTCATTGCATCGGGTATGAATCATCTCATAAAGGTCAAGTAGATTCCCCTGCCGAAACATCTTCTCAACATCTTCTGCACTGCCTTGGTCCTTGATGGCTCGGAGCGATTTTAGGTAGAAGCTCAGGTCGTCACGAGTACCTACCCCAAGCTTCTCGACGAAGCCCCAATGGAGCTGCCAGAGTCCTTCATCATCAATTGGTTCTTCCAGTTCTAAGAAGTTGAAAGATCCTTCCCCGGCGTAGTGAGCAAACTTGTGTTTTAGGTCGAGCAAGGGCAAGTATGTCTCACATAGCGCGGAGTAGGAGCCTCCTTCACAGAGGACCTGCATATCGCGTAATTCTTGGACGATGCTTGGCGATCCCATAATTGTTGATTGCTGTAGTGACCAAGAGTGCCGCAAAAAACCAATAAATTTCTCTGGGCGATGCTCTTGTATGTGTTTGAAAGCTTTGGAGAACTTGGGGACCCCTTTGTTCTGTAGAACTATGCTTATGCGAGACCTTATATTCACAAAGACCTTGAGCCATTCCACCCAAGTGAGTGTCTGACCCTGGGGCGTCTCCGGTTGGTTCTCTAAGTAAAGCTTGTGAACGAAAGGCTGGTGGAGGCCTTCTGGATTAGTTTCGGTCCCTTTAAAGAGTTCGGTAGGACCATATGGATCTGTTGATGGGAGGTAGACCGCGGTACACGAGGGTCGCTGCCGCCCGTGGTACTCAGTGTATATGTGATAGTTTGAACCAGCCTCATCGCTTTCATGATGTACATGTGATAAATAGAGAAACCTCATATGGTTGACGAACTGCGGGAGGGATTCCAAGGTTGTCGATGTCGGAGCCGACGCCGCGAAGATGCGAGATCGTATGAATCTAACGTCGGCTTTAACAACTCCAAGGACGTCGAAAAGTTTGCGTCTTTGTTCCATATTGGCAGCCTCAGCGCTGACAAGACTAAGGCCGAGACCCTGAGGGATTGCAAGCTCATCTGAACAATGAGAGTAATACACAGGACCGGAATTTGCAGATACCCAACTACCATCGTCTAAGGGTATCAAGTCGAGTGAGAGAAAACGCATAGATAAAGGCCGTGTAAAGAAAGAATTGGCGGCATGCATATCGAGGAGCGTTTTTGCTACTCGAGAATGCCAGGACTCATCGGTATTTGGACTTTTCATGCGGGATTCGTTCTGGGGCCTTGAAACGTCGAATTCAACTAGGCTAAGCAGCTCTTCCGAGGAAACAAAACGCAGACCATAAGGCATTAGGAGTCTTAAATCCTCTTGCTTGTACTGCTTGGCAAGGTAGAGCTCTGAATCTGGAAACAGGGGATCCCCTTTTTGATCGTAGTGCTCCGCTCTGAATAGGCGAAAATCGGCGATGCAATGCAGTCGCCCTGGGCTTAAAGACTGCAATATTTTGGCTGATTGTATATGGCGTTTAATGTCATCAAGCAAACCGACCCAAAACCTATCCCACGGATAGGTCCCACGTCGGGGAAGCCATCGCATCCAAAGATATCGCAGGGTTGGATGCCAGCAAAATTTCCGAGTAGCCTTGACAAAAGCAGCGGCAATGCCAGCACGAAGGGCTTGGTTTCGAAGAGAAGTTGTGACAAGCCCTTGACGGCTCGCCTCGGTGACAAAATCAGTTTGGATGAGGAACTGTTTCAAGGTCAGCGATGATCTCACGGCCAATACGCCTTTAGCGAAGAGCGGAAGCAAATAAGCATACCTTGAAGCCCATGGGCCGCATTGGAAGGAACGCATAGACATCTTGGTCTTCGACGACTGGATCCAGCGTCTCCGTCAAGGGAAAAGCAAGGACAACCTCAGCTGTAGCATCCATGCGCGCCTCGCCCTCTGGATACGTTCTATTTTCGCTTTTTGGAAGATCTGTAGCCAGATGCCTGGTGACGTGATATTTCTTCTCCGCTACAGTCTCACGACCCTCGAGTAAAGTAACCTTTCTGATCGAAGCATGATTGACGCCGTGAAGCGAATACTCTGTTCTCGACGAGAGACTATCGTCCTCTGCATAGAGGGAGATGCGCACCCGGCGTAATTTACGTAGGAACAACAGAAGTGTACCTTGAAGTTCGCGGAACTGCGTTTCGATCGTCTGGCGCTGGCGAGCATCGGCCTGGGCATCTCCGTTCTCATGGAGGAGCAGGGTGATTCGGGTTACACCCTTGTCAGGTTCACCCTCAAGCACCTCCCAAACTGGCGTGATCATTCCCAAGCCCGAACCGCCTTTGTGATGGGTGAATGAGAAGGAGAAGTCATTCGACTGGATCTGGACTTTCCAAGCAGCCATAAAAACAGACTTGAAGCCGATGCCCTTCTCGCCGATGTAAACTTGAGCATTGGATTTTGAGCTCTTCCCGATGGCGCAAATGGCTTTCAAATTGTCGTTTGTGAAGCCGTCTTCATTGCACTCGATGATGACTCTATCGTAATGCACCTCGAACGACACGTAAGGATCAACCCCTTGGGCCGCTGCCGTCAAGTAGTGGTTGTCGTCTGCATTCTGGAGCAGCTCGAAAACAAATCTTGCACTGCTCGTGTAAAGATTCTTCGCTAGTCTGGATCATGTGTCAGTCGAAAAATAGTCCTCGCTCAGCTATATCAGCAACGTAACCCACGTCATCACGGCAGAGCCGATCATTTTGTCTTTAGCAAGGAGGGCATTTTCGACAACTCGGCGGGTTTCCGAGTCCATTTTCGCAAGATGACGCTCCGAAACATAGCCGCGCTCTTCGCCGATAGCCTCGACCAGCGTTCTGGCTAAGCGCTGTCCCGGAGTGAGTTCCGTTGTCGCCATCTTGATGGCCTTCGCCGTGTGGTTTGGAGTGTGTCGCAGCTCAGAGAATAAAGAAACTGAGGAAGAACGTTGAATTGGCCGTTAGAAAAGAGGAAGGAAAAGAGAAAAAACTGCTTGGGGGCTTAATCTCGAATTATCGATGTTGGCCGCAAGCGCCGAGGCGTATGCAGGGGTCGTCGGCGTTGTCCACTCGTCATCTCCCCAATTATCGCTGAATCAACATGGAAGGTAAGCGCCTGCATGCAGCTGAGAGAGGGATCGGTCAGCGCTCTGAAGAACTGGGCGAATCATAAGGTGCATGCTCGCCTGCGTGCAGGCATCCTTTGAGGCTGAAGTGCTCGCAGGCAGTGGGCCATCTTCCATTGCCTGAGAATCCTGAATCTTGATCAGCGAGTGCTCCAGGCCAATCTTGCGGTTCACCTGATGAATAAAAAGTGAGCTCCAGGGGTTTCTTTCTGTCTGAACTCGATTTTAAAACCCTAACATACATAACCCCTGCCTTCTGCGTCGCGACCTTGGCGATTTTCCAGGTACCCATGTTACCCCATGTTTATAGAATAGCAAGACATGTTCATTCAGACTCTGAAATCACCCCCTCCCCCTCCAATGTGTCAAAAATAGGACCATCGTCCTTCGTACTCCTCCTGAACCCGAAGAGTGGTGGATAGGATCGCTGATTAGGCTCTGGAAGTCAAGAAAGCCTTGGCGCTGATGAATTGCTTCGCTGCCTCGCGAACCTTGGGTGTGATCTTTGGAGTGGCAACAGGAATGCTTGGGCGTGAAGGCGGGGCAGCGGGTTCGAGGCTCTCCTGCGGAGAGTTGTTGGAAGCCCAGCCGCTGGAGGCGATACCGATATCAGGCTGATGGTCGTTGGAATCTTCCTTTTCAACGTCATCCACCGATTCATTCTTCGCGAGTAGCGTCTCAGCCTGAGCGTCAGATTCTTCGACGTGCTCCTGCTCATGGGGACGCAACTCCATGATCTTTTCGATCGGGTAAACCTTGGATGAGTCTTCGTCATTCGTCCCGGATACCTCGTGAGTCGAGGTTGCGTCGTCGACGACATGAACTGGCGACTGAGTCCATGGGTCATGTTCGATTGAATTTTCGGCGTCGGACACGGATCGTGGGGCAATAGAGGCAGGCATAGCGTGGTATGGGCAAGCCGGTTGGCTACCCCAAAGATCCTTAAGAAAGTCGAGATGCTTGGCACGCGTTTCCGCATCCTCCATCGAGATGGGCTTTCGGAGAAGCGGAGATTCGAGTATCTCCTGTCCCTTTCGCCGATCTCCAAGATCGTCTTCTCGCTGCGTACACTGTTCACAGCGAATGTTTTTGACGTCGGCAAAGGCGACAGCATCGGTATTCACATCGCGCTCGATGTGGCCACAAGTGCCGAAGTAGCACACACACCTGTCGAAGGCATCGTCGCAGACGACTCGATTGCCGGCAACCATGTGAAGATTGCCGCACATGAACGAGCGGGAAGGGTGTGCCGCTGGTGCGCAAATGGCGATGGAGATGCCTTCGACGCACATACTGACGGATAGTGCGGTGGAAGGATGTGTTTACGACAATGTTAAGCCGGTTGAGAACTGCTACTCGAGCTGAGCTGGGTTGGTTCGAGATGGAGGAGAAGTTTGAAAACGGGATGAAAAGTTGAAGAAGCGGCCTGGAGGGGAACGTGATTTAAGTGTGCAGTTGCAAGACGGAAGGAACGAGAAGTGCTAGGCCAGTGGCAGCTGCCACTCAACACCTCGATCGGCAGCTGTCACTCGGCGGCTGGCGCTGAGGCTTCAAGCATTCTGCCTGGCCGTAATTCATTTCCTCTCCAAGATAAGGGGAGGCTCTAATTGAGTCATGTTTCTAGGAAGGCCAGGCAGCTGCTTCTATACACTTGACACCGTGCTACCCATCACCACAACCATACGTGCAACCAGAGACCTACAAGCTGAATGTTCATGCTTCTGATATAAAATCCCGTATGAACTCGTGTATTTCCCTTGCGCTGCAAGACGGGATCCGCTGCAGGTATCGCGAGGAGCCGGCTTCAGGGCTGACAGCAACCTCAATGATTCGCCTCGAGAGGTACTCAATAACGGGCACGTTTTTCGATACACCGAGCCACTTGCGCTGATCGTTCGGGATCTTCTCCATAGCTCTCCCCCAAAGATATCGCCATGTGTCTAGCGCCTGTAGCAGCTTTTCCGATTGCTGTGCTAGGAACGTGGTGACATGTAGGTTGAATATAATTTGTTGAAAGGCTGCAACGTGTCTGAATCAGCGGCCTGTGAGCGTGGTCGAGGAGATGGGCCTAAGGAGGTGCGCTGGGAACTCACCGCATAGCATGACATGGAGGTGGAACAGAGGCACATTCTCCCAGTCGCTGTCTGCCCGACCACCATCACCGAGCAACCTTGACATCAGGTCTTTTAGGCAGCATGAGGTGCCTTTCTGAGACGACCTCACTAATTCAAAGGCCGACGCTGATTCGGCATCCCATAGCGCAGTATCACATGGAAGGTCCCCAGACATTTCTAGCATGGAGAAAATCGGTGGGTTGTTGCAGGCCAGGATCGCCAAGGAGTCGGTACAAAACGTCCAGGAAACAAGTCGAACGATATGCTCACGATGCAGAAAAAGCTGCCAATCTTCAGCGGGATCATGCCGGCAACCCACGAAACGCAGTCTTCTCATGGCAGAGATCAGCGCCGGCAACCGTTGCGTCCTAGCTGCATGCTGCATGGCTGAATCGCCTACCAAGAGAGTATCCAGAGCATACATGAGCAGAGCAGCTTGGCAGAGCTGGATGGCTTCTGCGACGTCGATGTCCGACGGTGGACGGTCGAGGCACATGTCCAGCTGATGAAAAATATAGGAATCTGCGAGATGGTAGAGTTTCCGGGCATCGGTGATGTGCTCTGGTCCGTGTCCTGGACGGTATGAGTAGGTAGCCCCCGTCAGAGACACGACCATTAATAGAGGAAGAGAGGCTTCTTCGAGAGCAAACGTGGGCCAATGTATGATTGGGTATTGGTAGTGCCGCTTGCGACAGAACATCATGGCAAATGTGCGCACGTTGGAGATACTGAAGAAGCGGCGAAAAGCGACTGAGTCGAAGGAACTCGTATGGCGACCGCTCGAGCTGGCGTGGGCGGCAACGTGCAATTCTAGGAGATCGAGTCGCGTTGAGAGCCGGTCTTCCTGGGATTGAGGGGAAAGGAATGCGCCGAGAAGGTCTTGTTCTTCCGCGTTGTATAAGCCACCCAATTCCAGAGGCATTAAGAGCGTAGGGTTAATGTAGTCGAGTGTTTCGTCAGTCTGGGCCGGAGCTTGTGGTGGTGTCACGCAGGTCGGCCCCAGGAGGACACCATCTGGCTCCTCGCCCACTGCCTTCTCCGTAATGAAATCCTGCTTGTCATCGGTGACATTGAGCAGAAATGACAAGGGAACGCGACCATGGCTACAGTCCTGTGGCTCGGGCGGCTCCTCATGTATAGATGGTCGATGAGTGGCGTCGGTGCAGCACCGACTGAAGGTGCAATCCCGCTTTCGAGAGACGCAGCGCTCACAAGGGATTTGGTCCCGAGCGTTGCAGTGCACCTTGACGCGCGAGCACTGGTCGCAAGAATTCGTCTTACGACCGCGCTTCCGAAAGTTCAATGTGCGATTTCCTCTTAGAGGGCAGTGTTTTGCGTGTCGTCTGGCGCCGTCAACTCGAGAAAAGACGGCCGAGCAGAATGGACACTCACGGCTGCTGGAAGGCGGTCCAGAGTGATGGACAGCCTCGGCAATAGGCAGCTGGCACACTGGACAGGACATTTCAATGCTCGCGTTCTTCAAGTCAATCGTAACCACACTGTAAAACCACCATACTCGTCTAGGCGCATAATGGATATGAGGAACGGGTCGATGCTGACTGAGGAGTGTTTTTCCCGAGGGCAGAATCTGGCCCGATCCTACGTTAAGTGTGGTTCTCATACAGTATCAAGAGAATATACATACTGTGTGGACAGCGTATCTACATCAGGTTTACACAGTGTTCATAGTTAGATCCAATTACTACACAGGGCTACCGGGGGCGGTCGCCTGAAGAAGAACAGTACCCTAAGTGCGCAGGTCACCTAAAACATCACCTAACCTCCCACTGTAATCCAGCTATCTCTTAGCTTCAGCTCAGGGACGATATATTTCGTATATACTTAGTAGAAAATGTTGAGCAAAGATACATCTAGTAGATCACTTATGCACAAGATATTTCATCTCCACAAGTCCTACGATCTTAGGCGTGCTGCGCATGTGGGTGCCATCTTCGACCCAGTGGGTCCAAGGTGTGAATATCCCGATGAGCCATCAGCCCTTTAAGGACCAGAGGCCCTCATACCTTCAGTCAGAACAGAATCTTTCTCGCTTTGTTTACTACTGCTGTCGATTTTGAAAGAATCGCGCAAGATGAGGATTCCTCGAGTGGCTAAGTGTATGGCACCTGTGTCAACCCGGAGTGCAGATGTCACTTGACTAACAAGCCTGTCGACAGCAGTTCGCCTCTCGATATTATACAGCGCACATCGTCCTACAAGTCGATTACCGTCGAGCCTTAATCTAAGAGGAATTACGTATACGACACGACTTCGACGACAGGAAACGAAACACGCAGTACCTCGGCCTCTTCCCTCTACTTTGGCTCTTTCCACGGAATCAAAGCCAACCAGCGTGGTCGACTATGTCCTGTAAGACGATACATACACCAATATCAAACACACGAAGAAGTTTCCGCAAGCTGACCATATTCCGATGACCAAGGACGACTTTGGACCAGATCGTAGCCTGGGCGCGCAACGGGTCTATGTGGCCACTGACCTTCGCCCTTGCTTGTTGCGGCATTGAGATGATGCACGCGTCGATGCCACGATACGACCAAGACCGTTTAGGTATCATATTCCGCGCTTCTCCACGCCAGGCCGATATCATGATCGTCGCGGGCACTGTCACGAACAAGATGGCACCTGCAGTCCGACAGTGTTACGATCAGATGCCAGACCCCAAATGGGTGATAAGCATGGGCACTTGTGCGAACGGTGGAGGCTATTACCACTACAGCTACAGCGTGGTTCGCGGCGTTGATCGCATTCTACCGGTGGATATTTACGTGCCGGGTTGTCCTCCTACAGCTGAGGCTCTCCTATATGGGGTGTTCCAACTGCAGAGGAAGATAAGGAACACCAAGGTCACAAGGATGTGGTATCGAAAGTAGAAATCAAGAAGACAGGCATTGGATCGAGTGGCGCCGGAGCCCCTATGAAAGGCTGTACACACTCCTCAGGACCCCCACGACCAATTCCATAAAGTAGTTCAATCTTGAAAATTTGTCGTATATCGGAGTTGTAATATCTTCCAAAAGCGGCTTGACCTCAACCAGTGTCACTCAGATTGGCGTCGTAGCCTAATCGAAGTCGAAACTACATTTCGGGGGTGAAGTTAAAAGGTACGGGATGAAGACCGGGACACTTTATAATCTTCATCGCCTTCCTCGCTTTTGGACCTTCTCAGAGTGCAAGTGTAGAAAATGGCCATGGTCAAGGCAGTAAGCGCCACCGTGACGACGATGTAGACCCAAAAGTACGATGACAGAATCCTACCGCCCACCTCACCTTCATTGGACCATTGAAAAAATCCCATAGAGAAGAAAGTCTAGAGGTTGGTGAGTACCTGCTTGCTTTGACGGATTGTGTAAACTCACCGAAACAAACGTGGCTGGCAGAAACACCATGCCCAGCGTCGCGGTGGACTTCATCCAGTTCCCATCCTGGCGAGCCATCTCGGCCACCTCAAGGTTGACGCGAGATATCTCTTGATTGGTTCTTGCGTCGTCTCGACCGATGTTGTTAAGCTCCTATCATTTCTCAGTCTCCATCCTTTAAAGCAAGGGATGAATAGCTTACGAGCTGCGTTGCCAGGGTCATCCCCTCCATAATGTGGGTACATTGCCTGATGAACTCATCGTATTCGTCGACGAGATCGCGTAATCTCCCTTCAATGCGATTTCCCACCTCGTGAAGGGCAGCCAGCCTGGCTTCCCACTCCCCGTCTCCGGGTGCTGCCCCTATACCGAAATTAGTGGCGTCTAGTTCTTCCATGTGTTCAATCATCTTGCGCAGCTGGCCTTGCCAGGTTTGTAGTCCGTTTCTCAAAAAGCTGATTTGTATCCACAAAAGAACGGTAGGCTCCTGCATCTCCCGGGGCTTCGGAGATTTCTCCGACGAGGGAGTCTCCGAGATCCTGGAGGCATACAGCCTGGTGCACCGTCTGAGTAGGTTCAGAAATCGTTGGAAACTGACCGTGGCTTTGTTCCAGGACACGGGAGAGCGAGTCTCGTCTCGTCGTGTTTTCCCCGAAATTTGTGATATTTCATATCCACTCCCTGGGGTTCGGCGGCTGTCTCGACGGGCGAGGTCATTGATCCGTTGGATAAGTTCACTGTGGCACTTCTTGACGAGATTGACCTGTCTATCTCTTTCAAAGTCGGCAAATATGGTAGGAAGGAGCATTGGGTGGAAGGCTCCCCCATCGAAGTTGGACAGCCGACCTGTGATGACTTCTGCGTCTGTGAGACTGTACCCGTGAATGTCATGCTCTGATAAATCGCAGCCATACCAAACGACATTGGTCGTCAAAGTCTCGGGGAAGAATGTAGCAGAAAGGGCCATGTCTCCATCCCAGGATGCAGCCGTGCGGCAATTGTAGACTATTCGCGTGATGAGAAGGGGAAACGACCTCGCATGGAAAAATTTGCTTACCGATCGATCGGACAGTCGAGTCCTCGTACGGCCAGTGATACTGGATCTTGGAAAACGAACAGCTAGTGTTTCGGTTAATGCAGCGTACAATGGATCCATGAATTCTGAGCTCGTCTTTGATCTTCGCGAAGCTCTGTTCGTTGAAGGGCATCTTGTCCAGCGACGAAGTTCTCCCCGACAGAAGCAGGTTTATAGCTGATTGGTCACTTTTTTCTTGTTGACCGGGCAGGCACTTGATCTTTGCCCATATGAGTAGAGAGACTCGCATTGTCACAAGAGGCGACATACTTTATTCAGCCACTGCTCCAAGTCTTCCTCTCCGAGTACATGAGTATGGCTGGAAACGGTGGAAGTCTCTGGTCCATCGCAAGCTTGGCGAGATGCATCAGCATCCTGCTCGTCAGGTTTTCCATGATGTTTCGAGATTGTAAATGCTTCATTCGGTGCCTGTTTGAAGCTAAGGAGCCCCAAATCTCCGTCCCGGAGAGCCGCGTCTCGACAAATCCACGACATGGTACGCAGAAAGTAAAGGGGCCAGTTCCGGCGTCGGGGGGTCGAGTAACGGGCTGGAGCCTCACTCGCATGTCGGCCCAAAAAGAAGGGATGCTGCCCAACGGCCCCCTTTATCAGTTTGCATGCATGTCATGACCAACCAAGCCCTCGCGGTTCGGGTTGGCTCGAAGACAGCCTATCGAGAGCCTTGATCGTAAGCCTCACGGCGCATCTCGTCGGTGAATCGAGGGCGAGCATTTTCCATCCATTGGTACTTCCAATTTCAAGTTGGGTCTGGAATTGTGGCACCGGAGCAAGGCGCAAGTGGCAGACTCCGAGACATCACATCCACACCACCCCAAGTCTGCATGATGACACCACCGCCTGCATGAAATTGCCAAAAGGCCCATAGTCTGCTTATCTCACTGCATTTTCCCTACACATGTCTCGTCACCCCCTCTCATCGCCCCCGCCGTGGTGCGGTGAAGGTGAGGTCATTGATACTCGAGGATGAAGAGCAGAGCCTCATCGGACTCGTCAGTATCGGCGGGTTAGGACTGTGGCGTTATAACGGCCACGACCTAGGGCTCCGGTACAGTGAAACGCCGACCAGAGAGCATCCCATTTCAAGAGATTTTGAATTTCCAATCACAAAAGAAAAGTGACAGCGAGAATCCAAGACCGAGTCACATACCGTCACCATCATAGGGCGAACGCCAGTCCCGCCAAAAGAGTGCGCGGATGTCGAGTCGGCCCTGGTCCTGATTGTCATCATATCCGCCATGTCTACACAGTTTCTTCCTTTCGATTATGGCTCAAAGGACAAGCTTGAGGAAAAGCTCGAAGAAATTCTCGGTGTCGGTAAATTCAAGGTGGTCAGGGTTCGTAACTCACACTATTGAAGGCTCACCCGCCCCATCTAATTAATGATGAACAGCGTCTTGCGAACCAGTGGGAAATCGAGGTCAGTAGGGAATTGACGGCGGTTAGTCTCTCCCTCCGATACGCGCAGGCAGGCTGACCGATTGTTTCCAGGAGGAAATCCAGCAGACCAGAGATTACATGAAGAGGCACTATCCACCCACACGCTGAGGCATTATATTGATGGGTTGGCTAGGAGGCTGTGTTTCGATGTGCGCTAAGGCTGCGTTTCCATATGCGCTAAGGCCGTGTGCTTTGCCCCACCCATCTTTCGTTGCCGATTTAGGCCCTGATCCCCCCCTCGGGCGTACCTAGGCTGGATCATCAATGACTTTTGGGGGCCCTGGGTACCTCATCGGTGCCTCGTTCAGCCCCCGAATTTGACCCTGATTAGGATAGACACCAAAGAATATTCTAGTCTACAGATTAAATGCAGTGAATGTATGATTTCAAGCCTGTGGATTTCTCGGGCAGTTTCCTACTCCAAAAGGAATAGAGAGCATTGTGTCACAAAATTTCGGACACAGTGTCGGCCGCTAGCTGGATGTGGGGCCTTCCCGGGACGAATCAGAATCTAAATTTCGTGAGATGATACGGGAGCACCGATTTGTCTGTGGATTCCCCGGATTTTATGGGGTGATAGTGCTCCAAAGGGAATAGTAGCGGATGTTCATTTCCTAATCGGCCTAAACTTTGCTCCTACTTTCCTTCTCCCGCGCTAACGGTATTTCGCTCAACAATCTTTCTAAGCCTGATTTGGGAAAAAAAAGTCCTTCGATGTAGCAGTCATATCTGTGTAAAATCGCATGCGTAAGGAAAGACAAAAGAAAAAAGAGAACAAGTCCCTCCCATGTGTTCGTAACGCTGCCCGGTCCATTCTAGTAGCAGCTTTGGATGTCAAATTTCGACAATCCTCCTGGTGTCTTCACTGTGACTTTGTTGGAGCGCATCTGTTCGATTAGCAGGCAATTTGAGGCAACATGATTGCTGATCCCACCTCGACGGTGTAGTTGTTCCTCCAGCGACGGCTCAGGACCTTTTCCAGCTGCATGACACTGAGGTTTGTGCCAGAAAGCTCCTGCTGGTAGCTGCAAGGTTCCTGCGAACGGTGCGAGCTTTTGAAGAAGCGCATGGTGGAGAGGATGGGGCAGGAAACAGGAAGTTGGGTGAAGGCTGGTCGGGTCAAATCGTTGGAAGAAAAAAAAGATGAGCGCCTCGTCCTTAAGAGGCAGGGCAGTCAGGCGACCCTTAAATAGACCACCTTGCGAGCGGCTAAGTCCAATACTCCTTATCCCTGCAAAGCCTGAGTCACTGTACCGGTCCCAGATTGGAGGGAAGCCCAATCCCTGGAAACGTGTCCAGCTGCGTGGGCTAAGATCCGATTGGGAGAAGGTAGCCCACCCCCGTCAGCCATTGGGGCGGG